>JAUKPS010145430.1:265-15157 GCA_032273165.1 Chlorellidium tetrabotrys | reverse complement strand
GTCTACTACCAAGCGTGACAACCGTGCTGAAAAAGCCGGCAAGCGAGTCACCAAAGACATCGAGTCGGATGAGAAAAAGAAAGAAAAGAAAGAAAAGAAAGTAGATGAAACTACTACTAGTGGATCAGTTGCCACAGGTGGCGACGCTCCCAAAGCCGGCAAAGGCGGCATGCAAGTTGGCAAAGGCATTTACGACAGTTTGAATCGAGAAGTTGAAGGCATGATTGCTGAATCAATGAGCATCAACGTGAGTATGACCAACGATGACAATGGTTCACACAAGAATATCACTGTCACAGCAGCCGATGAGGATGCAGAAATGCTGGCACAACTGTTGGCACGTGCAGGGTTGACAGGCGGCGGCATGCAACATGATCACGGTCATGAAGAGCCTTGCCCAGACTGCGGATCAACTGATTGCGGTTGCGATGAAGCAGTGGAAGAAGCCTATGGCGATACCAATGCGTCACAAAACCAACCTGATTGGCCTACTGACACTGAATACAATGATGATGCTATGCAATATTCAGGTGGCTTGAACAAGCCCAAGACTGACGTTGCTGGTGACGGACAAACAACGGTTCCTGTCACTGCTGTTCACACTCAAGACGAAGATGAACTGCGCCGCATGATGGAAATGGCCGGTATCAAGCAACAAGAACTCAAGCCTTGGGAACGCACCATGAAGGAAGAAGAAGCAGTTGAAGAAGGTGTTGTGGACAAAGTCAAAGACGTTGTGAAAAAAGGCCTTGAGAAACTGGGCCACGGTTCCGACGAAGACATGCGCAAAGACTTGCAAAAGAAAATGGGCGTGCCACCAACAGGCGAAAAACCAGCGGACAAGAAGATGGAAGAAAGCCTGATGCAAGAGTTTGCTAACTTTAAAATCTAATATGAAAACGCTACGTGATTATCTTGCAGAAGCAGAAGAACAGCAACATCACCCACGAACAGGTGATGTGTTTGCCTTTGAACTTGAAGATGGCACCTTGCTTGAAACCTATGTAATGGATCAAGACGACGTGGGTGACATCTTGTTGGACTCCACTGATCAAATCTACAGTTTGTTGGAGCAGTGGGAACTGTTGGATGACGGCCTGAACGAAGATATTGATGAAGCCAAGTATCAAGGACATGAAGTTCCCTTGGGCAAGCCCATGCGTGGTGATGTCAAGAAGTTCAAAGTGTATGTTCGCAATCCCAAAACTGGCAACATCAAAAAAGTAAACTTTGGTCACGGTGGCACAAGTGCAAAACGTGCTGGACAAAAGACCATGCGCATCAAAAAATCCAATCCTGCTCGACGCAAGAGTTTTAGAGCAAGACACAACTGTGACAATCCTGGACCAAGAACTGGTGCCAGATACTGGAGTTGCCGAGCCTGGTAAGAACTATGACACCAACACATCAAACCTATGCACAAACAATGGCTCGCCTGGCAGAACGTCATCCGCCGGCACCAACACCTGCAGAGGTACGTAATCAACCTGCTATGATACCAGGCGTGATCACACAAACTGTCAATCTCTATCGCCCAGTGGCTGTAGCAGACTTAACCAAGGAATCAAAATAATGGCTATTCAAGTTGTTAACGCCACAGGCAACGTACTGTGGACCACAGATAAAGTAGAAATTGCTACTTCAGCGGCTAACGTGACTTTTCAAGTTTCAGTAGTACAGTTGACTTATGTACAAGCAAATGGCGTTCCTGCCAACGCCACAATGACCACATCCACTGGCAACTTGTATGCCAACAGTATTGTGGTTGGTAGTAACACAACACAACAATTCTATGTTGGCGCCGGCAACTATCTAAACATTCTCACAGGCTCGGGCTTCTCAGCCACAGCACTGGGCACAGCCTCATCAGCCACAGCGGGTGTGAACGGCATCTAAAATGAGAGCCTGCGAGTTCATAACTGAGGGCACCAGAAGGAGCGGAACAAGAGCCGCCGCCTCGCATGAATTTGAAGTGGCCCACCCTGGACTAGTAGGACCTGGCGGAGAGGGAGATATGTATTGGGGTCGGTATTATGATTTCTATCGTGTGTCAAGTTTGGCTGGCATGGATCTTGAGCAGTTGGAAACAGCAGATGACATAAATTTCTTTGGAAACCTTCCTATCTTCAGTGCCTACACTGAACACGATCGCAAAAAACTCATGGCCATTATGAAAAAATTGGGCATGAAGCCCCGAGACATCATCGGTAATGGCAGTCACGAACCCAAATACGTAAACAACAAAAGTCCAATCACAGCCTTCAAAGGTTACACGAGATAATCATGTGCGTGATACTTGCCAAGTACTTTGATGGTATTGGATGGGCCGGCGCCAAAAATCGCGATCGCAACTACACCCCTGTGCTAGACTTCATTGAAGACAACAGTCAAGACGTGCAACGCATGATGATGCATGATCGAATAACTGGCTACAAAGAAGGCATCAACAATCATGGTATCAGTATCTTAAACACCAGTTTAGATGTGTATGATGATGAAAGTGAAGTTGAAGCCGGCACAGCAGAAATCAGTCCTGACGGGCAAGTGATTGCCAAGGCCCTGTTACAACACACAGTGCCCGATGCTGTTCAAGTGTTATTAGACGGAAAACTAGGTGGTTGCACCATTGTGTTTGACCGAGAACAACTGTATCTAATAGAAGCCAGCGACTGGGATGGCACACGTGAATTCAAATCGATTGTGAAAGAGATTCCAAACACAGACACAGTGGCCAGAACCAATCATGGCATCTGGATGCAGGACACAGGATATCAACGCAGACCCAACAATCGGAGTGAAACACTCAGTAGAATTTCAAGTGAATCAAGACTTGCACTGGCCGAAGCAGTGGTGGCCACAGCCGAAACGCCTGAGGATTTGGTGGACGGCATGTGTCAAGTGTACTTGAAGAATCCGCAACTAAATATAATGCGGACCAGCACAGAGCAAAAGAAAATGCGCACCACTAGTCAGCAGTTATGTGTTCCAGAAGAAAAGACACTGTATTGCCGTCCTGTTAGCAGTCATTTGCAGTTTGATTTCTGGGGCTTGAATCAACCCAACACTGATGTATGGGTAGAGATACTGAGCAACCGCGCACTGTGGCAGAATACACAAGGTGATCCTCCTTTTGGACACATGAAATTGAAAGACGTCAAATGAGAGCAAGAGAATTTGTAGCAGAAGCAAGATTTGGTAGCGCCAAGGATATTCCTGCTGACGCAAAGAAAATGCCCAAGAGCCATGCTTCTGCTATCAAGGGTGCTATCAGCATGCCTGACATCAGTCAAAACAAGCAAGGCGGCAGTCCTTACACACAATGGCGCTTTAGTATCGCCATGGCAGGTGCTCCTGATTTCCCCACAGAACCTGCTGGCGCATTTGCTGGCGACCCTATGTTGGCAACTTACACTGATGTTGACATGGACATAATTAATGCCGCAGCCAAGAGTGTTGGTGCCGGCAAGGTCAGTAAACTAACTGACAATCGTAGTACTGAAGCAGACTATGTGAACAAGTCGAGTCCTTTAAAAGGATTCAAGGGGTATCCCAGATGAGAGCCCGAGAATTCTTAACAGAACAAAACGGTAACATCAGCGATGAGTTTCGCTATGCCACAGTGGGATTAAACACGTTTGGTGATGGTGAACGTATGAGTGGCGACTATACTGAATATAGACTCATGATGGCTACCGCTATGGCCGACGGCTCAAATAAACCACTGGATCTTGATGCCAAGAGTTGGCACGGCAAAAGAAAAACAGCACACCCTTACACTCAAGAAGAACAAAACATGTTGAAGCAGGCCTATCGGGCAGTGGGCGCAGAATGGGAAGATCTGAATCATGGAGACCTGACAAGTCAGGAACCACCGGGCGGCAATGCCAAAAGCCCTATTGAACCATTTAAAGGATATCCCCGATGAGAGCCAGAGAGTTTATCACAGAAGATCAACATTTGCCTCCTGAGCAAGCAGATCCTATGAATCATGTGTTTGTGTTGCCCGGAGTTAAATCTTCAGATCCGTATCAAATATATCGACTGGGTGTGGCCATGGCCCGAGCACGTAGTGATGCTGGCACACAAGACCCAATCCCCTACATGCCAATCTGGAGTGCGCAAGCGGCATTTGGTGAAGAAGCAGTGATTGCTGGATTCAATGGTAATGTAGCGCCGGTGATTGATCAAGCATTGAAAATGGCTGGACTGCCAGGCGGCAAAGTACAAGTCAGTACGCCAAACAGCATTGAGCCTGCTTTGGTAGACACACAAAGTCCTGTAAAAGGATTCAAAGGCTACCCAAGGTAAATACACAACAGGAACAAGATATGAAAATCGGCGAATTACTCAGACATTTAGCAGACGTTGTTGATCAAGGCGGTGAAGCCCGTGGTAGCGACTATCAACAACACACAGAAATCACAGCCGATCAAGGTGAACTAGCACCACAACGCTTTGTTCCACCGCTACAATTGAAATTAGAATTGCTGAAAAAGGCAGTGGATGTGAACAACATCTACTCACCAGATGTGCCGGATCAAGATGGCAATGTGCCTCCGCACAGATCGAGCCTGAGTACAGGCGACACTAATACAGCAACAGCACAAGAACAAGGTCGAGTAGAGGCTGAAGCCGAAGATGATGTCAGCCAACTGCGACGCAGAATAGCGGCTCTTTTACAAGTTGATGGTGGTGGCGACAGTCCCTTAGATGATTAAGGAGCCACAATGAGTGACGGCAACACTAACGATTCAGTATACATACAAAAACTTTTCACAAGTCGTGATAACTTTACACAGGGAAATGTTCAAGAAGCCACAGCCAACACACTGGTCTATGTAGGTAACGTTGGGCGCATCTGGTGGAACCCTGTTCCCAATGCGTTCTACTACAGTGATGGCAACACCCCAGGCGGTATTTTAATCACAGGTGGTGCGTCAGGCAACGGCACAGTGGGCGGTGCCAACACTTATGTTCAATACAACAATGCTGGCAACTTTGCCGGCGATCCCAACTTCACATTCAACAGTTCAACGTCAACCTTGAGTGTGACCAACATCATTGCCAACAGCATTACGGGTGGTGCTGGCGGCTCTAACACACAGGTGTTGTTCAACGACTCGGGCAACATCAACGGCAACAGTCAGTTCACATTCAACAAAGCATCAAATGTCTTGACCATGACAGGCTCAGCGTCGTTTGGCAATGTGTATGCTCAAGCCAACAATGCATCAAACATTGGTAGTGCCACACAACGTTTCAATGACATCTGGTTGGGTTCAGGCAACATCAACTTGGTCGACGATACTTTAAATATTCCTCAACAGATCACGGCCAGCAATGGCAACCTGGTAATCACCGGTGGTAATGGCCTGGTGTTTGGTCAGTTTGCCATGTACAGCAATATCATTGCTACACAAAATCCCGCAGCCAACATTACTATTGGATACACAACAGACACAGCCTACGTTGACATCAATCGTCCTTTGGCAGTGAACTCCACCGGCGGCGGGTTGCCTGCTTTCTTGGTAGAACAAACTGGTGTAACTGAAATTCGTAGTTATGGTAACATTGTGGCCAATACTGCTTTGATGCTGGTCAACGGAACCACATCGGGTAATAGTCAACCTAGAAACTTCGAAGGCACACTGATACAGGCCACAGCACAGGGCAATACTCCAGCACGTATGAGTGCTGATGCATTTGGTGTGGATGGCACAGGACAAAATGCTTATGTGAGTTGGGCAGCACGAGTGGCCCGTGGCAATGTGACTACACCTAGTCAGACACAGGCTGGCGATACCATGTTCCGCTTTACCAGCCAAGGTTGGTCAAATTCAGGTGCATACATTGGATCTATCATTCGCTACAATCAAGTGGCCTTGGAGAATTTTGCCACAGGCAAAGCAGGCACTAGACACAACTTTTCAGCCACTCCTGTGGGCACTGCCACAATCAAGAGTATTGCCAACATCGACGGTGCGGGTATCACTTTCAGTAATGTGGCCACTGGTGGCCTGGCCGATGTGGGTATCACATTTCCAGATGGGTCGTATCAGAACACAGCATATCTGAGCACCAGTGTGGTGCGTAGTCTCACTGCCGGTGCTGGTATTAGCCTATCCTCCAATGTAGGTAACATCACCATCACCAACACAGGTGTGTTGGGAATTGTGGGCACAACAAATCAGATCAGCATCACAGGCAATGTAGGCAATGTGATCACCTTGGGCACGCCACAAGATCTTGCTCCTACATCAAATGTAGTGTTCCAAAATCTCCTAGTGACCAATCTCAGCATCACGGGCAATGTGTCAAATATAATCCCGGATGTAACAAATGGGCCGGTGTTCTATGTGGCCAACACAGCCACCACTTACAACGACATCGACAACAGCGGCCTGAGCACTGGTAACATCTCCAACAACTTCTACGCTAGTATCCTGTATCAGACCTCCAGTAACACTTGGCAGTTCAACATTGGCAACAGCCAAGGTATCAGTGCCGGCAATGTGTTTGGTAACAACGCCACTTTTGATGAGACTGTGCATGTAGGAAACGCCTACAACGATTATGATTTTACCAACTCATTGCTACAAGGCGATATCAACATTGACAATTTTGGGCAATATACTCTGAAAAACCACAGTCAAACTGCCAACGCATCAGCAGACATAGTGGCAGTGGCCAACAATGGTGATGACAATGGTTATTACATTGACATGGGCATCAACTCCAATGTGTATGCCAATGTGGATTATGTTGTGACCGGTGCCAATGATGGTTACTTGTATGTGAACGGTGGCAATCTTGTGATTGGCACACAGACTGCTGCCAAAGCGATCAACTTCTTCACAGGCGGAACCAACAATCTCAATCGGATCCGCGGCACACTCAGCGACACCGGACTCAGCATGGTAGGCAATGTCACTGCTAATAATATGATTTCTATAAGTGCCACCATTGGTGGCACGGTGTCAGCAGCAGGCAATATCACCGGCGGCAACTTGCTGGCTCCAGCAGGTATCATCAGTGCGTCGGGAAATATCACCGGACTCAATGTCAACACCGGCATTGTGAGTGCTTCGGGCAACATCCGTGGTGGTAATCTCAACACCGCAGGACTGATCAGCACCTCAGGCAACATACAAGCAGGCAACTTGCTCACAACAGGGTTGATCAGTTCAACCGGCAATATAAATGTTGCCAACATAGCAGCAGGCAATATCACAAGTGCGATCATATCCGCCACAGGCAACATCACTGGGCCTAACATTGAGGCTACTATATTGCAAGTATCAACGCTGTTGAGCGTGACTGGGAATATCCAAGGTGGAAACTTGCTCACAGATGGATTACTTTCTACCACAGGCAATATTTCCGGCAACTACTTCATCGGCAACGGTAGCCTGCTCACAGGCATCAATCTAACAAAGATCGGCAATGGCACCAGCCAAGTGAACTTTCCAGTGGCCAGCAGCAATGCCAACATCACCATTGGTGCCACATCAAATGTGGCTGTGTTTGCTACCACAGGTGCGTATATCACTGGCTTGGTCAGTGTGACCAGCAATGTGGTATCTAACAATGTAGTTGCCACTACCATTGTGGATGCCGCAAGCCATACTGGTGGATTGATATCAGTCACAGGCAATGTCACCGCCAACAATGTTGTAGCAACTACCATAAGCAATGCAGCAAGCCATACAGGTGCTGTGGTATCCGTATCTGGCAATATCACAGGTGGCAATGTTCTAACTGGCGGACTAATCAGTTCAACCGGCAACATCACCGGTGGTAATGTAGCAGCCACCAACTACACTGGTTTAGTCACGCACTCAATTCGTAATGCAGGCAATGTAACTGGCACCACATTGACATTGAATGTGACCACAGACGACATTGTTAAAAGCACTTTTAATGATGCATTTACAGTGGCATTCAGCAATATTACTGCTGGCCGTATTGTTACACTCATAGCAACCAATACCTCTGCTGCTGATACTGATATTATTACCGCAGGTATTAGCAGTGTAAACATGCAAGGTGATTCCACACTCACAGTCACACAACAAACCACAGCAGTGATCACCTACTACAGTCTTGACGGTGACACTGCCAACATCTATGCTTCGGCAGTTTATGCTTAAAGTTATGAAAAAACTCTTAACTCTCTTACTCATTGTGCCTTGCTTGGTCATGGCCCAGCCCAAACAAAAACCTGGTGTCACATATGACGCACAAATCACTCGTGTGATCGACGGCGACACAGTGGCTTTCCAAGCAGACTTTTTGCCTGCACCACTAAAAAAAGAACTCAGCATCAGAGTGTTTGGTGTAGACACACCTGAAAAAGGACATCGCGCAGCCTGTACCAGTGAAGCACATCGTGGTGAAGCAGCGAGTGCATTTACCAAGCAAGTGATTGCCCAGGCCACACAACGCCAAATTGTGATCATGGACTGGGACAAGTATGGTGGACGAGTGCTGGGAGATGTCATACTCAACGGGCAAAGTCTCAGAGCCATGTTGATACAAAATGGATTTGCACGAGAATACTACGGCGAAGCCAAAACATCCTGGTGCAATTGATATAATCAATTGCGGGTAAATTCAAGATAACTAACTGACTATGGCCGCTGCTAATGAAACGGTGCTGATCAAGGCACCACACCGTCGTCAAAAATTCACAGAACAACAACTGGAAGAGTTCTTGAAATGTGCTGACCCCGACACAGGTCCGCACTACTTCATGGACAACTTCTTCTACATCCAGCATCCCACACAGGGCAAGATGCTGTATCATCCTTTTGAATACCAGAAGAAACTGATTGATGCATATCATTTCAATCGCTATTCAATCTCCATGATGCCCAGGCAGACTGGTAAATCAACATCAGCAGCCGGTTACATACTTTGGTTTGCCATGTTCGTGCCAGACTCCACAATCCTGATCGCTGCACACAAATACACCGGCGCTCAGGAGATCATGCAGCGTATCCGCTTTGCTTATGAACTGTGCCCGGATCACATCCGAGCAGGTGCTACCAACTACAACAAAGGCTCCATAGACTTTGAAAACGGCAGCCGCATAGTATCAGCCACAACCACAGAAACAACAGGTCGTGGTATGAGTATTACATTGCTCTACGCCGACGAGTTTGCCTATGTGCGTCCTACTATCGCCAAAGAGTTTTGGACATCCATATCACCCACCTTAGCCACAGGTGGTAAAGCCATCATCACATCAACACCCAACTCAGACGAAGATCAGTTTGCGTTCTTGTGGAAAGGTGCCAACAAGTGCGAAGATGAATACGGCAACCCTACAGAAGTGGGCATGAACGGATTCAAAGCATACAGAAGTTACTGGCAAGAACATCCAGACCGTGATGAGGCCTGGGGCGAAGC
Organism: Chlorellidium tetrabotrys; assembly: GCA_032273165.1. Lineage (NCBI taxonomy): Eukaryota > Xanthophyceae > Mischococcales > Botryochloridaceae > Chlorellidium > Chlorellidium tetrabotrys. Next base: position 5,746 of record JAUKPS010145430.1, on the reverse strand, counting down.
CATGCGGGCACAGTTGGGTGATGATCGTTTCCGTCGTGAGATGGGCTGCGAATTTGTTATCAATGACGAGACACTGATCGCTCCTGCCAAACTCCTGGATCTTGCGGCCAAGGACCCCATACATAGAACAGGGCAAGTGCGTTGGTTTGAGCCCATCCGCAAAGATCAAGTGTATGTGGTGGCACTAGATCCTAGCCTGGGCACCGGTGGCGACCCTGCTGCTATACAGATCTTGGAAGCCAACACCACACGCCAAGTGGGCGAATGGCGGCACAACAAAACGCCTATTCCAGAACAAGTCCGCATCATGGCCGACATCATCAAACACATACATGAAACTGTGCAAGATGACAAGAGCATCTACTACTCAGTGGAAAACAATACCATTGGTGAAGCAGCCCTGATCTCCATCATGGAATACGGTGAAGAAAACATCAAGGGTTACTTCCTCAGTGATGCTGCCAGTGCGAGTTCACGCAGATTCCGCAAGGGCTACAACACCACAAATAAGAGCAAACTTGCTGCTTGCTCTAAACTAAAGAACCTGATTGAGTCAGGGCGCATGCGAGTAAACAGTGCCAGTTTGATCAGTGAACTCAAGAACTTTGTGGCACATGGCACCAGTTATGCTGCCAAACCCGGTGAAACTGACGACTTGATCATGAGCATGATCCTGGCTGTGCGTATGTTGGTTACCCTGCAGAACTTCTACACAGAACTGGACACACAGATGCGGGATCACGAATCTGAAATCATTGAGCCCTACCCGTTCATCTCTATAATGATGTAAGAGTCAACTAAATACATCATGGCACAGAATTCAATCTCAAGCGAACTCAATAATCTGCTGATCACCCACGACTTTGATGTGGATGCACTCAGCACCAAAACTGGCAAACCCGCTGTAAACGAGCGTGGCGTTCCAGATGCTAGTGAAGCAGACATGTTTAGTTTTGATTGGGTAGGACCCACAGGCAAGAACTATGGCACCATGGTCATACTGCTGGACCAAAACGGCGGCATGACTGTGTATTTTGGAGACAATCTGGGTCGTACCATGGATCCAGAAGATAAAAAAGCCTGGTATGGCGACTCCGAAACAGACAGCCCAGGCTTCTTGGAACAACTCAAAAACTTCGCCATCCGCACCAGCAAAGTGCGCGGCGGATTTGGCTTGGAAAACTTGAGCAAACTCAAGTATGCTATCGCAGGCCAAGCAGCACTCACAGAAAGTTTCTACGGCACACGCAAGGTCAGTTACAGTGGCCAGCCAACCGATGCCAGACTCATGATCAAGCACACTCGCCCTATCACTGAAGGCGACAAGCGTTATCGCTATGTGGAGAGTTTGTTTATTGAAACAGCAGAAGGTGAGCGTTTCCGTTTGCCATTCCGCAAGTTGGCCGGTGGTCGTGCCATGTTAGAACATGTGCGCCAAGGTGGCAACCCTTACGACATCCGTGGGCAGCACATCGCAGAAACAGTGAATCAACTCAATGTGTTGAGCCAGTTCCGCAGAGCACACCAAGGTCGTGTGTTTGAAGGTGCTGCCGGTGACTTGGTCACAGAGACTGATCAATACTATCAGCGACTCAATCACAACTTGAAACACATGGCATCTAGCCGTGGATACAATCGTTATTTTGAATCATGGAAGCCAGCAGATATCTCCGAAGGTGATATCATGGTGGAAGACTTGCGTGGCATGTTTGTGGAAACACGAATTGACCCACGGATAGAATCGGCTTTGCCCATGTTGGCAAAGATACAACAGGAAGCAAAAGCTATGAAAGAAGCAGAAATATTTGAATCATGGGCTGCCAGATTGGTAGAAGGAACTTGGGCCCTGCCCGATACACCAGAGAAGATGACACAACTCCAAGACTGGTTGAGCCAAGAGCATCCATTGGGTCCTGATGCCGAAGATGTCACAGATGTGTTGTATGACTTGATTGGTGATGATGCATTGTTTGATCAACTTGGAGCCATGGCTCAAGAAGATCCTGACGCAGATGCTGTGCCTATCGTGCAGGCCTGGATCACTCGCAACAAGGGTCAGAGTCCGGAACTGGCTGAATTAGCCATGAGTTTCCAAACTACTGCTCCTGAAGCACCTGCGGCAGAAGCACCTGCTGCACCTGCTGCACCAGAGGCACCAACAGCAGAAGCACCACCTACCGAACAACCTCCTGTGGCAGAAAGCATGAATGCTATTCGTAAGTTGGCTGGAATGGAAATAACTGAAAATGTGCTGAATGATGCCGGAAGTACATTGGATTACATCATAAAAACATATCAGCGTGATGTCAAAGACTTTATACAAAACGGTGACATGAGTGAGCACCTGTATGATGCATTGTATGATTACTATCAGGATGACATGCCCTACGGTATTAAAAAAGCCCGTTCGGGTGATCCGTTCGAATGGATCGGCGAGCGATTCTACAATGATCTTCAAGGATTTGACATGGTTGATGAAACAGTTCCTACCATCACAGCAACTGCTACACCGTCTTTTGGCAATGATCCAGCACCTGTGTCAGAGTGCAACTACACAATGGAGAACGAATACTGCCCGGTACATGGCCTTGAGGAATGTTATGGCACCAGCATGTTTGAATCCGAACTGGCAAGAATCAAAGCATTGATGAAGTAAAGAGGCCGGCTATGGAAAACATTGATCGAATACGCAAACTGGCAGGATTAAATGAAGGATGGCAATTTTCCAGCAACGGTGTAGAGAATCAGGGAGACAGAGATTTCACAGGTCGTTTGCCCTACGACAGTCCTGACAACGGATATTTTCCACCTGAAAAACTTGAAAATGGAATCGTAAAGCAGAAACACAAAAAGTGGCCTCAATATGATATCTACAGCAAGGATGACGGAAAGACCTTTCAAGGTAGTTGGACTGGCTATAGCCGTGGTTCCGAAACACAGAATCTGCCTAACATTAAAAACAACGGATGGATGGCCATCGTGGATCTGGTAGATGCTGACGAGACTTCCGATGCCGGTAAAGTTCTCATGCCTCCTAACCTAGTAGACACTGCCGGTATGCGTTCAAAAAATCAAGGACTGGGATATTCTAATAGTCCATCAATGCAGGCAAAAAGAGCCATGCAATTTGCACAGCAGATGGGTCTCAAAGACTGGAAACCAAGTCAGGGGTACGATGTGGTCTCTAACTACATACCGTATGCGTTACATGTGTCACCGGGAGAGAGATTTAAGGACCAAAATGGGGATAAACAGGTTCGTGTTCCTGTGAATCTGTTTAGTGCCGCAGAACGAGCAGATATAGCCAAAGCCCGCTGGTCCGGCAGCATGAGCCCTAGCATACAGATCGGTGGCTACAGTGTATTCAACCCAGGTGTAGCACAACATGGTGTCGGCAGCGAAGATGAAGAAGATCCTGATATTGTACTGGGCCAACCTAAGAAGTCAGCAGGCGGCGCCAGTGATGCAGGTGGTGTTCATGCTGCTGATGCCGGAACAAAAACACCAGTGGAAAAAATTAAAGCTCTTCCATTTGATAAAAAAGTACAGGACATGCAACGAGAGATTCTTGCCAAAGATCCTAATGCATTACCAAAGTTTCATGATGATGGAAAACTAGGTCCAGAAACAGCAGCAGCCATGGCCAAGTATCCAGACATTGCTAAAAAATACATGGGCTCACCCATGGCCACAGGAATGACCATTGGCTCAACTCTTAAAAGCATTACCAAAGGAGTCGTAGACTTTGGCAAAGGCATCTGGAAAGGTATCACCGCCGAAGGCGACAACGTGGCTACCTTTGAGGAGGCTGCTTACGATCACGAACTGGCAAGAATAAAATCACTGAGTTCGCTCAAATGACATAAATAACATTGACACAGAGACAGAAAGCGCATATACTACTACTGTGTTTGCGCTTTTTCATTTGTGGCACAGGCAACACAATCTAAATCATTAGATAGGCATTTAACATAGGCAACTTTATAGGAGAAACAACTATGGCAACTTTAGCAGAAATCAGAGCACGACTACAGGCAGCAGAGACAAAAGGCAAATCTTCCGGCAGTGGCGGTGAGAATCCAATCTACCCACACTGGAACATGGAAGAAGGCCAATCCGCAACAGTCCGATTCTTACCGGACGCAAACTCCAAAAACACATTCTTCTGGGTAGAACGGGCCATGATCCGACTGCCATTCAATGGCGTCAAAGGAGAGATGGATTCCAAACAGGTCATGGTGCAGGTCCCATGTATGCACATGTGGAACGAAACTTGCCCAATCCTCTCAGAGGTCAGCCCTTGGTTCAAGGATCCTAGTCTGGAAGACATGGGTCGCAAATACTGGAAGAAACGCAGTTATGTGTTCCAGGGCTTTGTGCGTGAGAACCCAATCGCTGACGACAAGACACCAGCAAACCCAATCCGTCGTTTCATCATCGGACCACAGATCTTCACATTGATCAAGAGTGCGTTGATGGATCCTGAATTGGAGAACTTGCCCACAGACATCATGAGTGGTCTGGACTTCCGTATCACCAAGACACAGAAGGGCGGCTACGCTGACTACAACACTTCCAAGTGGGCTCGCAAAGAATCTGCGCTCACCGAAGAAGAACAAGCGGCTATCGAAACACATGGCCTGTTTGACTTGAGCACATTCTTGCCCAAGAAGCCCACTGATGTGGAACTCAAGGTCATGAAAGAAATGTTCGAAGCATCAGTAGATGGCAAGGCATTTGACATGGAGCGTTGGGGACAATACTTCCGTCCTGCTGGTATGCAAGCACCTGCTGGTGCAGCAGCAGATGCGGATGAAGATACTCCAGTGGCCAAGGCACCTGTGGTCAAGGCACCTGTGGATGACCTCGACGACGAGGATACTCCTGTGGCAACAGCACCAGTGTCCAAGCCAGCAGAAGGCAACAAAAAAGCCGAGGACATCTTGGCCATGATCCGTAGCCGCCAAAACAAGTGATATATTATCCGTTAGAGATAATGTAGAATGTGGAACAAGATAATTTTTATTGACTACGACGTAGGGTCGTTTGGCAATTCGATATTATCGTTATTGGTAACTACTTCTCGATCCGCACAGGGAGCATTGGAATACACTCCAATGCTCTCTGTTGTAGGAGATTGTCATAAAATCAGGAAAAATTACAAATATTCGATATACGAATTTCAACTGCTCCAAGACGTACCACATTTAGATATTTCTTTAAGTCAGACATCTAAGTATATTCCTATCATCGGACATTCCTATGGTGAAATCTCAACATTGATGGATCAGTATCCAGATGCAAATCTAATAAGAATTGTGTCTGACCGTCAAACATTTGCTACAACTTTTTTAGCGGGTTGTAACAAATTCACAGGATATCCGACTATTGACACAATGTCTGAGTTTTATAAAAATTCATGGGAAAAAATTGAACATACTGAATCTGGCTTGGTTGAATGTCTTGCTTTGAATTTCTATC
>JAUKPS010145319.1:331-15172 GCA_032273165.1 Chlorellidium tetrabotrys | reverse complement strand
TTATCTAGTGACCCTTATGTTTCGTGTCCATTAGTTTATGGTGGTCAAGAAACTATTGTTAATGGATTAACACCAAGTACCGGATATTATTTTAGAAGTTATGTGGAAACTTCATATTCTACCTGTAGTTCAACATATCCAAGTAAAGTATATACAACAGCGTAGTAAAATGGGGAATAAAGATTTAATAACGAATAAACTTTAAGTTATTATAATAAAATGGCGGTACAAGTAACAATTAGTAGTATAACAGGACAATCACCTTATGACCTTTACATATGTCAAAGTAATGGGAGTGGTTGTTTTTATGTAACGACAACTTCTACAATACCATATGTGTTTGATATACCATCACCATATGATACATCATCATCCTACATGTTGAAAGTAGTGGATGCAAATAACTGTACCATAAGTGGAATTGAAAGCGTAATATGAGTCAACAAGTAACAATAACATCCGTAACTGCCAACACACCTGTTGATATCTACTATTGCAATTCTTTTAGTGCTAGTTGTGTATTTGTATCGACAGTATCTGTTTTTCCATATGAATTTGATGTCCCATCACCATATGATGAAATAGATTTTGTAATAAAAATTATTGACACACAAGGGTGTGATGTTGGTGATACGGTTTTTATTACTCCAACGCCAACAAGTAGTGTTACTCCAACAATAACACCAACAATGACATCAACTCCAACATTAACGATAACTCCAACTCAGACACTTACTCAAACAATAACGCAAACAAATACCCCAACAAACACTCCAACAAATACTTCAACTCCAACACAAACACCGGTAGTTGCTAGTCATTATATTGGTCAAAATTCATTTAATACTTCAGTAAATGTTTGTAGTGATACTATCACCATATTACCATACTACACTTACCTAAGTGAAGCCAATCTTATCCCTGTTGTGGGTGCGACAATTTATCAAACATTATCTAATGGGGTGTTATACAATCCATTTAATGGCGGAAGTAAATTTTATAAACTAAGTTTTGGTTCAAATTATTATTGGGTTCAAATTAACATAACGGGAAATATTCTCAGTTTTGGGATTTGTTAAAATTAAAAATAAATAATAATAAAAATATAATTTTAGAATAAAAAAATATGGTAATAGGTTGTAAAATAGGAATGAATAAAATGAACAAAATTAAGAAAATATAATAAATGGCTTGTAATCAATATGATGTTTTTATATCCCTAACGGATTTAGGGTTTGCAAATGGTAATACCGACCCTTATTATGATGGAAGGATTTGGGTGGATTATTACGATTGTGATACTAATTATCTAACACAAACTTTTATTACTCCAGGTACTTTTCCATTAAATACTTGTGTTGATGATGTGGAGGGACCAATAATTTTTTATTATTTCGCTAGTAATATACAATATACCGCAACTAATTGTTTTTCCACTTTAATTGGTACTTGTCCTACACCTACGCTTACGAATACGCCAACATTAACTAGAACACCTACAAATACACCAACATTAACCAAAACACCTACAAATACACCGACATTAACTCAAACTCAAACTCCAACTAATACAAAGACACCGGGTCAAACACCTTCAAGTCTCCCGATTATTTGTGGGTTAGGTTTAATTAAAGGGGGTGAATATTATTATACTGATTGTTGTTATAATTTTATAACAGGTTCATTGAATTCCGGAGAATCATTAGAAGTTAGTTTTAATTATACTTTACCAAATGCGGGTGTAGATAAATTAAATACTAGAACAACAGTTATCTGCTCAACACCTACATCAACCCCAACCCCAACGGTTACACCGACAAATACTGTTACCCCTACTTATACACCAACAAATACTGTAACCCCAACACCAAGTATTACTCCATCGATTACACCTTCAAATACGCCTGTTACAAGGTTAAAAAATGATTGTGATGTTATTACTTTATTTGATATGGGTATTAGTTGTAATGTTATACAATCTCCAACAGAAAGTAATCCTTTAGGGGGTGTTTTATCATTAAATGTTACCGGAGGAACTGCACCGTACTCTTTCTTTTGGGAAGGGGGACAACGAAGTCAAACTTTATTTGGAGTTCCGTCAGGTTTTTATGAAGCGGTTGTTGTTGATTATTATGGTGATTATACGGCAACCACAATTTGTGGTCTATTTGGACCAACACCAACACCAACACACACAATGACACCAACTCCGAGTTTAACACCACCTGTTAAGTGTGTTGATTTATGTTTAGTTGCTATTGGAGCTAAGGGTGTGTCGAATTTTGGACCAATACAATTTGTTTGTGATGGTACTCAAAATGGTAGATTTAAATGGACTAGTGGTAGTTATGATATTGTGTGGAATCTTAATAATAGTAGATGGGAGATTTATATTGTAGATACTGATATTCCATTAACATTAGGTGGCGGGATACTTGCTAGTAGTAGTTTTGAATTGATTCCTGATTCTGCATGGACGGTCTTAGGTGGTACTGATACATACAATTCTGTAACAATGACTAAAGGAAACTGTCCTACGGTAATACCTTTACAAGTTAGTATCGACAAGACAAATAGTTCTTGTCAAGGAACAACAAACTGTAATGGTAGTATTTCTATACTAGCTCAAGATGGGTATTCGCCTTATACATATAGTATTGATGGTGGTATAACTAATAGTACTAACTATTCATTTACGAATTTATGTCCAAATAGTTATTCAGTTGTTGTTACAGATTCTCAAAATAATACCCAAAATTCAACAGTAACAATTGGATATGACTCAACTCCGGTAACTTATCAACTATCATTATCAAATGTTAGTCCGGCTACGACAACTTCGGTTCCAAATGTATCTCAAACAGTAACACAAACAATGACATTAATTGTTAATCCACCTTTACCAATTGGGGTAAGTGTGACATTTAATTTATTGTCTACAGGTTTAATTACTGTCAATGGCCCGGGTAGTGGTACTTCATCAATTATTTGGAATGTTACTAAAAATAACTCACCAGTTGATACAACTATCGGACCACCAACTTTTGTGTCTCAAGGAACAAGACCATTTTGTTCACCTAACACTCAGACAGTGAGTTCAATCGATTATAGTAGTTTAATGACAATAACTAATGGGGATGTTATTAATGTAACATCAACAACTGTGGATACTATAACTGATGGGCAAGTTGCATCGCAATCTAATTGTACCACAAATGTTATTACTGAAATATCTACAGCAATATTAACACCAACAATTGTTGGTAATACTTGTAGTTCGGTTATAGGTGGTTCAAGACAAGTTCAAACAAATGATTTTAGTTATGTACCAACAACAATTAATGAGTGTGAGAATTGTATCGCACATGATGTTGTGATTGGTACTCAAACTTGGGATGGGTGTAATCTAAATGTATCGACCTATCGTAATGGTGACCCAATACCTCAAGTTACTGACCCAACGGAATGGTCTAACCTGACTACAGGTGCTTGGTGTTATTATGAAAATAATATTGATAATAATATAACATATGGTAAACTATACAATTGGTTTGCGGTAAATGACCCAAGAGGACTTGCACCAACAGGATATAGTGTGCCTAGTGGAGCAGAATGGGACATTCTTATAAATTATTTAGGGGGTTCTTCAGTTGCGGGTGGAAAACTTAAAGAAGAAGGAATATGTCATTGGCTCGTCCCTAATACTGACGCAACAAATGAAAGTAGTTTTACTGCACTTCCGGGTGGGTTCCGATATCCTAATGGTGATTTTTTATATGTTGGGATAAATGGTCAATTTTGGACATCTACTCCGTATTTAATAACGGAAGCGTATACTCGTAATATGAACTATTCGTATGGATTGGTTAGTACCGTTCCTTATGAAAAAAACTTCGGATATTCAGTTCGTTGTATTAGAACATTACCGGTACCACCAACTCCACCAGTGTTATATCGATGTGTTTTATTAGAGGTTTGTGATAATTCGGGATTAAGAACTGCGTTATATAATTCATCATATTCAATCGGTGATGTAGTACAATTTTATATTTATGATAATCCGGAAACACTTTATTGTGGTACTATTACTAACCTAAATTATATGTCAATTGCTGATATTTCAATAAGTAATTCTAATGTACCTGAATGTGATGGTTCTTATTGTAATATACCGAATCCAATTGCTCCTAATATTTAAAAATTAAATAATAATAAAATAAAGAAAAACTATTTATAGATAATGTCATATATAATTAAAAATACTGCGGGATTAATTAACACGAGATTAACTGATGTAGGTAGAAGATATCTATCTCAGGGTAATTTTGATATTGCTTATTTCCAAATTGGTGACAGTGAGGTAAGTTATACTGCTGTTCCGAACTACAACCAAACAAATAATAACATTTTGATGCCAGCATTTAATGCTCAAAATGATACAGGTTCACCTCAATCAAACAAACAAAATGTTAAATACCCTTATTATGTTCAAGGAAATGCTGGTGGTACTTATGGTATTCCATATATGGATAGTATAGTACAACCAATTTATAACTCCGCAGGGGTGAAAGGATTTTTTATGACAGGAGGAACTCCCGGAAATTGGGATGTTCAAACAAGTTCGGCTTATACTATCACATCAAACTATCAAATTGATATGACTACTTTAGTTGGTCAAACAGTGATAGATATTACTTTGGATACATTAATTTGTTCTCCAACTACAGGAACACCATCAATTAATGATATCGTTACAATTATTTATGATGGTAATGGTGGTTGTGGAGATGTAGGAACATATCCGGTTTTAACTTATAAAATACAAGATTTGAGTCCATCAACAGGAACTACGGGAACTACAACTTGGACATTGACATTAGATAGGTCAGTTCCTGATTTTACCGGAAAAGTTTTAGGTGGTGAAATGGCTCGTGTCTTAGTTTACCCATCAGGGATGACGGTTATTTATGATACAATAACACCAGCCCCTTATTGGCAGACAGATGCTTTCAATTTTGAAAGTCCTTGTGATGTCTCACAAAGAGAAAACACTCCAATTTGGAATATGAATATTCCATGGACAGAAAGTCCTGCCGGTTTATTTAGTAGTCAATATGAGGACTATACTCAATATGGTTCAGTTAGTTATATAGGGACTAAAGAATATTTAGGGTACAATGAGATTAGTGGTCAAACAGATACATCAACTGTTAACTATTATAATTCATATAATGAACAAGTTATTGTTCCGCCAGGGAATCAAAAGGCGATTGCAATTATTCATTATACAAATCAAGATATTGATAATGTTTATGGTGAGAAATTTGCGACAACCCCATATGACCCTCAAAATCCAACAGATAATACAGGATTAGCGAGACATTTTAAATTAACGATTCCTACTTTGATGTGGCACAAATCTTCAGGTACTTCAATCGGACAAACATTTTGGATTGACCCACCGGGTAACTACGATTTATGTACTCCTCAGTATATTAAATCAACCAAAAATCTTGATATGAATGACCCTGGTATTAGGTACTATCAATTATGGGATACTAATCCAAATCCTAATGGTTCTTTAAATAGGGTTGGTAAAGTTTTTCCTGACCAAGAAATTGTTATCATTGATGATGAAGAAATTATTGCTGCTATGTCATATAAGTCAAATAGGAATTGGACTTTACCTGCGCCAAAATTAACTCTATTAACTCCAAATGTTTGTTCTCCTAGTGATACAGCATCACAACCTTTAGTTACTAATATAACTCAAAATGTTTGGGTGACTTATCGTTTCGATTCGACAGGATTTACAGATTCATTACATTGTAATTATTATTCCAACATAAGAGCAAACAATACAGTAATTGATGACCCTAAGAATTTGGCGGTTAGATTTGGTTCTGAATTTAAATTTTTGAATCAACCTTTGAATACCTATACAAGTGCTGACTTAAGTGGATATTCTGCTAATTCGATGAAGTTATTAGTTCAAGTGGTGACTGGAGATACTAAACCATTACCTACCGCTTGGAGAGAGATTGATGTAACTTCTGAAATTAGTGGAAGTTCAATTAATGGTTATATAACAATGAGTGGTATAACAGGAACTACTTTTCAAATTGACCAAGTTATGTATGATTCTGCTCCAATTTATGATTTAGCGAATTATATTGACCTTCCACAGAATGGGCAATCAGATTATTTGAATTTTGGTGATGAGTATTATCTGTATGCGAATCTTGAAACCGATATATCTGCGACCATATATGAAATGAAATATCTTGTGAATTTAGGTAGAAATCAATTTACAAATACTTCAAATCCAACTTGGATGTCAGGTACAACTTCATATGTTACGGAAATAGGACTTTACAACTCACAAAAAGACCTTATGGTTGTATCTAAGCTACAATCTCCTGAGTTACGACAAGGAATTCAACAATTTGTGGTTAAATTAGACTTTTAAGTATGGTAAAAAACATTAAGAAAGATTCCCCAAAAGTCCTTGGATTGGATGTGTCAACCAAGACAGTGGGTGTTGCATTATTTGATATTCAAAATAGAGAATTATTAGAATTAACTCATGTTTCACCAGTTCCAAAACCAAAAGTTGAGGATAAGATTGAAGAGTTGATGCTTAAGAGTGATATCTTCAAACAAAAATTGGAGAGTTATGTTGGAATGGGAATTAAGTATGTGGTTATCGAAGAGCCTTTATTAAACTCAAATAATGTGTATACTGTCGGTACTTTATTAAGGTTTAATACCTTGGTCTGTAAAGAAGTTTATGACATTTTAGGGGTGGTACCACAATTTATTTCAACATATAACTCAAGAAAATTTGCATTCCCTGAATTAGTTCAAGAGAATGATAAAGGTAAGTTTGTCTTATTTGGAGGGTTACCAAAAACCATTGATAAGAAAAATGTTATATGGGATTTAGTTGCTAAACAAGAACCTCAAATAACTTGGATGTACACCAGAAATAATACTTTAAAGAAAGAAAATTTTGATATGACTGATTCCTACACTTGTGCGTTGGGTTATATGAAAATGATGAAAATTTGGTAGATTGAAAAAAATTTTATATCTTTGCTAGACAAATTAATGTAAAGTGAATGGATAAAATTCGAAGAGATACTGAAACCAAAAATCTTAGAAAAACTATTTTAAAATATTCAAAAGATATCCCCGTTGCTGGTCAACGATATAGGGGTGTCTTTTCTATTATAGGATATAGGGTTTATGACATAACGCCAAATACTCATCATAGTGAAATTGATATTGTATTTAATGGAGAAATATGTGTAATAGTTGCAACCTCGAACAATCAAAATACTTGGTGTAACTCAGATATTAAAACAGATAAGTCACATAAAGTTTCTCCGGTTAAACTTGGTCGGTTTCTAAGAAAAAGTTTATTAACGGAGATTAATCAACATTTGGCTTATTTTAGTGTTAGTGTTAAAAATGATTGGGAAATAAAAAAAATAAAATGGATATAGTTTTTTTTATACTTTGGGGGATAGGTGTCCTATGGTGTGTTTTAATAATACCTATTGGTAATAAAATTGAAAAACTTGATGATAATAATCGTCTAAAGAAATGGTGGGTAAAACATATTATCAGTACCGACCCAAACAAGGGGGATTAAATATAATTTAGTGTGACTAAAAAATGGAAGAAGAAATTGAAGTATTATTAGAGTTAATTGAGGATGTGTTAGATAAACCAAAAAAAGTTTATGAAACGAAACTACAATATGGGTATGATTGTCCTAATTGTATGGATATTAAAGGACTTGATAAAGGCGATAATAAGAGTAATTTAGAAATTAATCTTAATAAATTTATTTTCAATTGTTGGGGATGCGGTATTAGTGGTCCCTTAGGGCGTTTATTTGATGATTATGGAACAAAAGAACAGAAAAAGGTTTATAACTTAATTAAACCTGAGGAGTTAAAAATTCAAGAAGCCAAGAAAACCCAATTAAAGCTTCCTGAGGGTTACACTCAATTTAAAGATTCCAACCCAAGATTTATTCCACATGCGGAGGCATATCGATATTTAACCTCTCGAGGGATTACTGATGAAATAATTGAAAAATATCAAATTGGTTATACTGTAACCGGTGAATTCGCCTATAGGGTTATTGTGCCTTCTTTTGATAAGAATGATAAGTTAAACTATTTTATTGCTCGTTCATGGGTTAATGGTAGAATGAAATATAAAAATCCAACAGCAGCTAAAGATGAGATAATCTTTAATGAAAACCGTATTGACTGGTTCAAGGATGTTTATCTGGTTGAGGGTGCTTTTGATGGATTTTTCTTGGATAACTCAATAGCGATGTTAGGTAAGAAAATGAGTTCCTTGTTATTTGAGACCTTATATGAAAATGCATTAGGTAAAATTATTATTTGTCTTGACGAAGATGCGTGGGATGACGCGTTAAAATTATATCACGAAATTAATGGAGGTAGATTATATAATAAAATAAAAATAATCAAACCACCTAAAGATATGGATGTTGCGGACTTAAGGGGAAAGATTGACGAGTATTATTTTGAAATAAAATGATAAATAATTAGGAAAGTCAAATAATTTATTGTTAATTTGTACCATAAATAATAAAACAACTATGTCAAATACAATTTCGGTTGATAAGTCAACATTCTCAAGATTAAAAAACGAGTACCAAAACGCAGTAGATAATTCTAGAAATACTTTCATTTTTGATGGTAATGAATTAGTGACTAACTATGCGAAATATCTAATCGAGTATTTTACACCAATGTTTAAATAAAATAATATGATAGACTTAAAAGAAATTTCTCAAGAAATACGAGAACTAATTACATTAAGACAAGAAGAATTAGGTCTTACTTTTGAAGAGGAAGAACACATTTATACTATGAATGGGAAAACGGATTATCCCTCAGTGTCTAAGGTGTTAAAGAAATTTTATACTGAGTTCCCAACGGAACAGGCGGCTTACAATAAAGCTAAGGGTGACCCACAAAAACAACAAGAATTAATTGAGGAGTGGGCGGCAGCAGGATTATATTCGACTAACTTGGGAAGTAGAGTTCACTTTGTTCTTGAGAAAGAAGTAATTGACCGGAATGGGTCTTATAAAGAAGTTAGACAACCTATTTTCGAATGTGATAATACCCAGATGTTTAAGGGAGATAATATGATTTGCGCTGGTAAAAACTTTCTTAATTTGATGGAACAACGAGGGGCAGTTTTACTTGATACTGAGATGGTATTGGGTGACCCTGAACTTGGTTATACCGGGCAACCAGATAAAGTATGGTTAATCATGAATCTCAACCAAGATGAATTTGGATTGGTGATTACAGATTGGAAAACTAATAAACCCAAAAACTTTCTTGAGACAAGATATACCAAAAGAATGTTGGTGCCGTATCAAAAACAACCTGATAATGCGTTAGGTCACTACTTCGTCCAATTACCTTTATATGGTAAATTATTGATTAAAATGTTACAAGGTACCAAATACGAAAATATTAAATTATACGGGTGTATTGTCACCCATTTAAAAGAAGATGCCGAGTTTGATGAGTATCGAGTACCAAAAGAAGTTATTACTACAACTTTGGAAATGGATGTGAATAAATATTTGTCCAAGTAAAAAACTTTATTTACCTTTGTCACCATTAAATAAATAAACATGTCAAAAATAGATGAATTAAAAGTTAAGTATTCTAGTTTAAAGCCTGATACTTTTAGTCGATTAGTTAACGGAGACGAAACACCGACAAAAAAATATGCGGAATTTTTATTAAAAACTTGGAGTAATAGGACCAATAATGGGTGTGTCAGAACAATAGATAATTTGATTGATTTAGTTAGTCGATTCAATAGTCTTTTACCATATATCACTGAGAAAGACATTTACCATAAAAGTTATTTAAATGTTAATGTATTAAAAAATGTTGTAACTGTTGCCGAAGAAGAAAAAGATATGAAGTCGTTTGATAGGACTGACCATGTTGAAGTTCTATATGAAGATGATGATATTCTTTTTGTTATTCCAAAAACTCATAAGGGTTCATTAAAATATGGTGCAAATACAAGATGGTGTACTGCATCAAAAGATAATCCTTCAACTTTTAACAATTATACTAAAAGTTGATTACTTGCTTATTTGATTGATAAAACCGATAAAACAACCCCTCAATATCGAAAATTGGCATTTTATTCTAGTTGGAGTAACGGTGGGGTAACAAATTCCATTGAGATTTATAATACTTCAGACAGTACTTGTGAAGATAGGTCAATTATGGCTGGTGGTTGGAGCGATGAGACGCTTCTTAAAATGGTAACAATTTACCGAGTTAAATTCATTAATCATAAGAAAATTAAAGTTTCTATCGATGCTATTAATGCGTTTGGTAATACTTTGAAAAGATTAAATTTTGATTTATTAAAAGATAGTTTGGAAAAACTTGAACAATCGGTAGAACCTTCGTATATTTCTAATCTAAAGGAGAACATAGATAGTTTCCTCGAAAAACTTAATACAAAAAAATATGGAATTACAACAACCGAAAATTAATTTAAAAGAATGTCCGACGATAAAATGTGAGTCATGTGATGGAATTTACTTTAGAGAGGTAATCTTTCTAAAAAGAGTCCCAAAACTAATGACGGGTTCAACCGAAGACACAACCGTACCATTCCCAATTTACAAATGTGAATCATGTGGACACGTAAACAAGGGGTTCAACCCATTTGAAGAAGAAGAAAAAACATTAATTAAAGAATAATGATAAACAGACTAGTTCATTTCTCTGATTTGCATGTAAGGTTATTCAAGGACCATGATTTATACCGTGGAATCCTTGAATCCGCCTTGAAAGAATGGAGAACTCTCCAACCGGACCGAATTGTATTCACTGGTGACTTGGTTCACTCAAAAAACCAAATGACACCTGAATTGGTTGAATTCGTGGCTTGGATACTAACAGAATGTTCTAAGATTGCCAAAACTATTGTTATCATAGGGAATCATGATTTCCTTGAGAATAACAATGCCAGGTTGGATGCTTTAACACCAATCATTGATTCATTAAAGAATGATAACATTGTTTATTTAAAGAATCGTGGGGTTTACCCTGATGATAATATAAATTGGTGTGTCTATTCATTAATGGAACATAATATCCCACCGGATATTAATAAATCTGAGAACAAGAACATTGGGTTATTCCATGGACCTATCCAAGGATTGTACACTGACATTGGATTTAAATTTGAAGATGGGTTTGAGGTGAGTAAGTTCGATGGATGTGACCTTGTATTATGTGGAGATATTCATAAGAGACAAGTGTTCGACATTCCGGGAGGAAAGAAAGCGTATATGATTGGTTCAACCATTCAACAAAATTTTGGTGAGACGGTAAATAACCATGGGTATGGTGTTTATGAGATTGATAAAGACCAATATGATTTTGTTGATTTACCTAACTCAAAACCGTTTTTATCATTTCGTATGAACTCGTTTGATTGTATTGAAAAAGGAACGGAAAAATTGGTTAATAATGGAAAATAAATGAATATCAATCTTGAACTAACCTCCGGTGAACACAAGGACTTATTAAGTTATTGTAAACTCAATAATGTTGACCCTGAAACGATATTAAAGAGTTCTTACTTGGAGGGGTTCAGAATTGAAAAATATGGATTACTTTCAGGTTCCAATAGTATTGTCGAAAAAGAAGTGATTAAGGAAGTAATAAAGTATGTTGAAGTTCCTGTCATTGAAGAAAAAGAAGTGATTAAAATTGAGTATGTTGAAGTTCCTGTCATTGAAGAAAAAGAAGTGATTAAAATTGAGTATATTGAGGTAATAAAGGAAATTCCGAGCCCTCCTACTGAAATCGAAGTGATTAAATATGTTGACAGAGATGTTATTAAAGAAGTAGTTGTAGAAAAAGAGGTACTTGGTAAGGAAATTGAGGTATTCAAAGAAGTGATTGTGGAAAAAGAGGTATTCAAAGAAGTGATTGTGGAAAAAGAGGTTATTAAAGAAATCATAATTGAAAGTGATGATTCAAAACTAAAACCTAAGTTAGATGCTCTTCAGAATACAGTTCAAAAATTAAAACTAGATAATATTGAAAAAGATAAATTGATTAAGGAGTATGAAAAAACAATTCAGAACATCCAACAATTTAATGAAGGGACCAAAGCAATGTATATGAAAGGGTCAAATTTGGATAATAAACTTTAAAAAAAAATAAAAATGATTACACAATTAATACTTTGGATGGTAATGGCTTATGGAATGACCAACATCCTTGTTTACGGAAGTATCTTTAACGGTACAAGAGAATTTATAAAAAAATGGGGGGATGAGAAGTACTTAGTCTTTAATGGATTAGCTAGTTTCGTCTCAGACATTTTAAAATGTATGATGTGTTGTTCAACATGGGTTGGATTCTTCTTTGGAATTTTCGTATATTCACCTGTACACGAATTACTCGGAGTTTCTAATTGGGGTTCTTGGTTTTTTGATGGTATGTTAGCGTCCGGAGCGGTATGGGCAATAAATGCTGTAGTGGAATTTTTTGAAGAAAATCGATTAAAATAAGATGGAGAAATTAAATGAATTTATTGTAAAACAACTTAACGATAGTAAAGTCCAAAGATGGGTTATTAAAGCGACCGATTTGTTTACTTTATGTAATAACATGGGAATTCTTGAAGATGATGAACTCATGATTGATATTATTGAATATTTGGAAAATGCCGAAATTGATATTAATTTTGCTGGTGGTGAATCATTTTATCGAGATTTTACTCGACTTGAGAATAAAATTAAAATGGGTCGAATGTTAAGAGGAAGTAAAACAGAAGTTCAACTAATGATTGAAAAAACAGACTCAATTAAAGTCCCTGAAAGACCAAAATGGTTAAATTCATACATGGATGATGAACAGAAACCCGATGAGGGTGAAATAAGGGAAGACATTAATAATCAATATCAACGAATTACTGACATGTTAACCCAAAAACTTCGAGACCAAATTGAGAATGAACCGGGAATAACTTTAGAAGAAATACAAAGAGATATTCAAATAGAAATGGGTATGACTGATGAAATGTTGGAACAGTTGAGAAACGCACCTACAATCACAGAAGAACAAATAAATCAAATTAGAAATAACAATTAAACAAACACAATTATGCCAAAGTCAAAATTACGAGGAGGGGCAAAGGCTCACTCAAAGAAAGTTCAACAAAGAAATCAAATGATTAAATCCCAATCAAACGCGTTTCAAAGGGTTATGAATCAACAAATGGAAGAGTTGAAAAAGAAATATGCGGAAGAGCAAGCGCAAAGCGGGAACACTCAAAATGTTGAGATAGTATCACAGTAATAAACTATGGATTTATTTAATCCACCACCAATTTTTAATTTAAAAAAAATGCAACACAATTTAGATGTAGATACATTAGATAATCCATACATTCAGGTTGTTTGGGAAGATACACCGGAAAACTTCACTCAAGAGAGAATTAAGTCGGCAAAACAATACTTTACCAAAAAGTATAACTCAACCAATGTCAATGTGATTACGAAGGTTAAAACAACCGAAGACACTCAACAAACGATTGATGTATCTGTGAATATTATGGATAAGAACTATCAAAAGGAACTTATCAAATCATTACTTGAAAGTAAGGGGCAAGAACAATACTTGGACCAAGTAATGAATATTGACGGGATGGTTGAAAACCGAATGGCAGCCAACGAGGTTGAGGTAACACCATTCAAGAAATGGTATATCAAGAAGATTGAGTTTAGTAATTTCCTATCTTATGGGGAGAATCAAGTAATTGATTTTGATAAGTGTGAAGGTATTACGGTGGTGGAATCTGACCCACCAAACTTCGGTGGGAAAACGGTTCTAACTGTGGATTTACTATTGTTCTTATTCTTTAACACAACAACCAAGACGCAGAAAGCGGAAGAAATCTTCAACAGGTTTACCGACAAGAACAAAGTAAGTGTTCGTGGGGATATTCTTATTGATGGTGAGGAGTATATTATTGCTCGTCAAATTGAAAGAAAGTTGTCTAAAGCTGGTGAATGGAATGTAAAAACGGAATTAGAGTTCTTTAAAAAACTATCTGACGGACAATTACAAAACTTCACTGGTGAGCAAAGGAGAGAAACGGAGGCGTTTATGAAAAGGTCTATTGGAACAATGGATGACTTCTTAATGACCATTCTAACAACCGCATCCAACTTGGAGGACTTATTGGAGTCAAAACCAACTGCTCGTGGTCAGGTGTTATCAAGGTTTTTAGGTCTTGAGTTTTTAAAGAAGAAAGAAGAAACCGGAAAAG
Source organism: Chlorellidium tetrabotrys (assembly GCA_032273165.1). NCBI lineage: Eukaryota > Xanthophyceae > Mischococcales > Botryochloridaceae > Chlorellidium > Chlorellidium tetrabotrys. The sequence goes on along the minus strand of JAUKPS010145319.1, from coordinate 784 downwards.
AAATCTATTCAGAGTTCTCGAAAGGTATGATATCCAATGTTTATAATACGGAAACCCTAAAACAAGATAATGAGACTGCTACGACTGAAATCGAAAGATTAAAGGGAGAGATTACAACGGCAACTGAAAGTATTGGTGAAGTGGATAATTCATTAAAGAAAGGTCAGGACTATAAGGATGGGTTATTAAATTCAAAACATGCTGATTTGAGTCAGGAACTTATTATCTTGGACCCGGTTAAATTACAAACGGATATTGATACTCATGTTACAAGTGGTAAAGGAATTCAATCACAAATTGATAGTATAAAAATTGTTGAACCAAGTGGGTATTACCATGAAGATAAACACGATGAGGTTAAAGACAGATTAACCGATACCAAGATTGAATTAGGTGGTGCAAATACTAAGGTTACTGAAATTGAATCATTAGTTAAAAAATTCGGAGATGGTA
>JAUKPS010145208.1:0-15180 GCA_032273165.1 Chlorellidium tetrabotrys | reverse complement strand
AACACCTTGAATTGCTGCTGTAGCATTTGCTTGTTCTGAAGCGCTAACTCCAAAAACACCAATAGCTGCATCAGCCACGAAAGCGTTGATTCGTGTATTTGCATAATACACTTGTGCGTTAGAAGTAACCTGCGGAGTATTACCACCGTAACCAGGCATTGCGCTGGTCTTAGGTGCGTTATTCGCAGCTTCTAAATTTCCCCATAAAGACATTTTTATTCTCCTAAAAAATCAGTCTATTTGTTATTTATGTTAATATTTAACTCTTTGTAATCTTACTCGATAACTCTGGATCTTCAATGAATTTATCCGCAGTACCAGTAGATTGTTCTTTTTCTTTCTTTTTTTCTTTACCAGCTTTCATTGCTTCACGAATGATATCGGCTTGGCGTGATTCAATTACTTTTTTCTTTTTTGGTGCAGCGCCAGGATTTATAGAAGGAATCGTAAATGGGTTTGGTTGAACATTTGACTGTTCTGTTGCCATGTTACGCTTTGCAGCTGCACGAGCCAAATCTCTAGCACGGGACATAGGTGTATGTTTAGCACCAGACTTGTCGGTTACAGTACCTGGACTTGTTTTCCATTCACCTTCAACTTTCCAAGAACCAGTCCTCTTATCTTCTTCTTTGTCTGTGGCCATACGCTTCATAGCACCTTCATGGACATATGCTGTTGGTTTCTCTGAACGCTTCATAAGGCTTGCCTTTGCTGGAGTATCTTCTTCTGGTTTGTTATCTTCTTCAACTGGTTTCATCAAACGATTTAAGGCACGAGTTGCACCTTTTTGGCGTTTTGGTTCTAAATGATTATATAAGTCCGGTTTCATTCCAACCTTTTTGATTAGATTGTTATTGACCTTCTTTAAATAATCACCAGCAAGTTTATCTGAAATCTCATCAATCTGCTCGACTTCTTCTTTCTTCATGTTGTTCTTAACTTTAGCAACAGTAGAAGCGGCAAGACCAGCAACTCTTTTATCAATACGACCAGCAGCTTTATCATCTGTGTGTAATTTTGGTAGAGTCTTTTGAATATCAGTTCTTGCTTTATCAGCATAACCTCTAAGAGTTGCATTGGATAATTCGTCAATCTGCTCTACTGATTCTTTCATTTCAGAATACATATAGTCAGCTGCCGTTTGAATATAATCAGTAGCAAGAGTAATCTTGGACTGAACCCACTCAGGCATATCTGTATCAGGCTTCAATAATTCTTTAATCATATCAGCACAACGAGTTAATGTTGCCAATTGATTCAAAGCCATATCACCCTCATAACCATATTCTTGTTCATCTTTTGCTTCGTTAACAGGATGATAGTGGTAACCTTGCATACGATACTTAGCCGCAGCTGCAGCAGAGATACGCAAAGTTTTACCAGAAGTTTTATGCTTGACTGTGATTACTTTTTCTTGAGCAGGAACGGCGCCTTCAGTTACTTCAGTATCTTCTGAAACAGACTTCCAACCGCCACCCATTTCTTTATATTTTTTTGATGCCCAACCATTAGCATATGCAGAAGGATAAACATCAAATTTGGCTTTGGCTTGTGCCTTTGCTTGAGCCCATTTTTCAGGACTTGTTGGTACATTCTTTTCTTCTAAGTTTTCCATATCTTCGCTTATCTTTCCTTTTCCAAAATTGGAAACATTAATTGGTTTACCTTGTCTTTCAGGATTTGGGTCATGTCTGCGTTTAGAGGCAACAGCTGATGCTCTTTCTTTTTTAGAAAGTTTAGCTCTTTTCTCATTTGACATACATTTAGGTTTAGGTTCTCCTGGTTCTCTAGCACAAGGGCCAATTGCTTCACCTTTACTATTGATTCTTTTCCAACCACCTTCTGGTGCAGTCTTACTGAACCATTTACGCAAATCTTCTTCGAGTTCTGCTTTTCTTTCAGTATTAGATTTGCGATTTGGATGGTCTGGATTCTTATAAGGAGTTTTCCTAAAACCTTCTTTATCGTAGTTTCCTGATTTCTTTTTTGCAATAGCAGTTGCAGCTGCAATAGCTGCGGCCGCAGATTCTTTAACACAAGAACCAGGCGAGTATGCTTTTTTGCCTGGTTTTGGTTTATAACCAGGCCAACATCTACCCTCTAAGAAATCGGAAAAGCTTTGCACTTCAACTTTTGTGTCTTCGCTAGTCACCAATGGTGCAGGTTTTGTTTCTTTCTTTGGTGATGGTGAAAAACAGTTTGTCTTGAAAAATAATGATTGAAAAAGGTTTTAATTATTTCCCCACATTTTCCACCAGTTAATGCTGCAGATATGCATCGTATACGTCAAAGTATTTCTTACTATAAGGAGAATTCATGGGATGCTGAAGTTGTTGTTGTAGATGCAGCATATGTAAATATGGTAAAGGATGATTTGCTTCTTGATTCAATTCCTGCAGACATTAAAATTCACAAGGTGAAGGCTTTTGATGAGAGTTTTACACGTAAGTTTGGACTCGGTAGTATTGCATACCGATCAATGTATTATTATTGGAAGTTTGTCAATCAACTTGTATCAAAAACAAAATACGATTTAGTATTCTTTTCTACTACTGCATACCCTATAACAATATTAGGAAGATTTTGGAAATGGAAATTCAATATTCCATACATAATAGATATGCAAGATCCTTGGAGATCGGATCATTACTTAAGTTTACCAATTCATCAACGCCCACCAAAGTTTTGGCTGTCCTATCGGTTGGATTCATTTTTTGAAAAATTTTCAATGCGCAAAGTTGATGGACTTATGTCTGTAAGTCAAAACTATATTGATGTGTTAAAATCTAGGTATAAAAACTTAATTAACATACCAACTAAAGTTGTTCCTTTTGCAGCTTTCCCTATTGATATAGAAATTGCAAAAAAGTGCAATTCAAAAAATATTTTTTTCGATAAAAATGATGGGTCTTTTAATATTGTATATGTTGGGCGTGGTGGAACAGACATGGAGTTGGCGAATACTATTTTTCTAAAAGCCATTCGAAAAGCGATTGATCTGTATCCGGAATTAAGTAACATAAGATTGTATTATATAGGTACAAGTTATGATGCAAGTGGTAATGGTTCGAAAACAATTCTTCCTATTGCTCAAAAACTTGGTCTAGGTAACATTTTATTTGAACATACAAACAGAATACCTTATTTCCAGAGTTTGAAAGTGCTTAGTGAAGCTTCAATCTTATTTATTCCGGGTTCTGATAATATTGGATACACAGCCTCGAAAATATATCCTTATGTATGGTTTAATAAGCCTATGATTACCTTATTTCATTCAAGTAGTAGTGTAAACACATTTATGAAAGAATGCAATTCAGGGTTATCGCTACAGTTTGATATCACAAACGAAGCTGATATAATAGATAAATTGGTGGATTATATTATTAAGCATAAATCAGGCGAACCTGGCTCTGAAATTAATTGGAGTGCATTCGAGAAGTACACTTCTGAATTTCAAGTAAAATCCCAAACAGATTTATTTAACGATGTTGTAAATCATGTCAGCTAATAGATTAGATAGATTAGACTCTTGGAGGGCAATTTGTTGCCTAGGAGTACTATGGATTCATTGTTGGCATTTGAATGCATCGCTTCCAATTGTTGTTCTTGGAATAAATATTGTCAAGCCATTTTCAATATTAGGCAATGGAGTGGATTTTTTCTTTGTTATAAGTGGGTTTTGTATGTACTATTTTTATATCAATAAGATTAATAAGCCGTCGTTTCAAGTATATAAGGATTTTATTTTGTCTAGAGTATATAGAATACTCCCTGCTTATTTATTTTCTTTAATTGCATATACATTAATTTTAAAATCTGAGTGGAGTTACTTTAAAATGATAGGTTTAGTTTTTGCGAATATGATCTTTATTCAAAACTTTTCTCCTGCCTTAGAAATTTGGTCACATTTTTGGTCAATTGCTGTAGAATGGCATTTCTATTTAATATTCCCTATAATTCTATATCTTAATTTTAATAAGAAATTATTTGTAAAGTATTTTATAGTACTTACTTGTATTATTACATTAATAGGTATCTACTTATTATCAGTAGAAAAGAATAACGACTTACAATTACCTGTGCGATTTGTCGAATTTGCTATGGGAATTCTAATGGCATACTTTTATAAGTCTAAAAATATTCAAATTGTCAATAAATATTTTCAATTTTTAATTGCATTTCTATTATTGTTTATTGGTAGAATGCTGAATGTTGATTCAATATTAAACTTCTCCAACTCTGCAATTGTATATTCTATTATTAAAGTATCGGGCTACTCAATTATGACCGCTGGATTCTCTTTGCTATTATATTTTACAATAGATTATGGATTAACCACATTTAAGTTTTTAGAATGGAGCCTATTAGTATTTATTGGGAGGATTTCATATAGTTTCTATTTATGGCACGGTATAGTATTGTACTTTGTATATTACTATTTCAATTATTTTAATCTATCTGTTCGTATTGGTTTGGTATCTTCTTGGTTATTGCAATTTCTAGTTTGTATACTAATTACAATTCCGATTGCATATTTATCATATTATTTTTTGGAGAAAAAGTTTAAATATTCATGGGCAGAGTCAAAGTAGCATTTATTATCTCTCACCCTATACAATATTATGTGCCAATCCTAACTGGTTTGGTGGAGCGTGGGAATATAGATTTAAAAGTATTTTATACTTGGGGAGAAAAATCTGTCAATAAATTTGATCCAGGCTTTAACCGAGTGGTAGAATGGGATGTTCCTTTATTAGAAGGTTACAATTTTGAATTCTTAACTAATACATCAAAAGACGCGGGAACGCATCATTTTAATGGTATTATTAATCCTGATATTATAAACAGAATTGAAGATTATAATCCAGACGAAATCGTTGTATTTGGGTGGAGTTTCAAAAGTCACTTAGCCGTTCTAAGATATTTTAAAGGTAAAGTTCCAATTTATTTCCGAGGAGACTCTCATTTACTTACCAAACAGTCAGCAATTAAAAATCTAGTTCGTAAGATTTATTTATCATGGATTTATAGAAATGTAGATTACCCAATTGCTGTAGGAAGAAATAACAAAGAGTATTATAAGTGGGTGGGGTTTAAAGAGGAAAATATTTTTTTTGCACCTCATGCAATCAATGAATCGAGGTTTGTTTTATATACTGATGACCTAAAGCGCAAGGTCAAAGATTTTAAATCTGAATTGAAAATCCCGGAGGAACATATAGTTTTCCTTTATACAGGTAAATTTGAATATCGAAAAAACTTACAAACCCTTATTCAAGCAAAATTAAATTTGAAAGATCAACCATGTACTTTACTAATGGTAGGTAATGGCCCTGATGAAGAGATGTTAAAAAAAATGAGCTCATTGGATCAGAATATACGTTTTGTAGAATTTATGAATCAATCACAAATGCCGATGGTTTATCGATCAGCTGACGTATTTGTGTTGCCATCTATTTCAGAAACTTGGGGATTAGGTATAAATGAGGCTATGAATTGTGGATTAGCTATAATTGCTAGTGATAAAGTTGGTTCTGCTGTTGATTTAATTACGAATAATGGGTTTATATTTGAAGCTGGTAATAGTGAAGAGTTATCAGGAAAAATGATGCATCTAGTTCAGAACGGAAAATTACTGAAAGAGATGAAGGAGAAATCGATCATTAATATCAAACATTGGTCAATACATAATTTAGTTGTTAATTTTGAAAATGCATTATTAAAGAATGTTTAACTTACGATACCTTATATTATTCTTGCCTTGGTTTTTCGCTTCGCTTTTAGCTAGTAACCCTGCTGTTTCTTATACTATTGCCTGGGGTGGTTCTATTCTAAATTTATTTTTAGTGTATTACGGCTTGATTCGACCTATCCCAAAAGATTTTGATTTAAGTCATCAGTTTATGCGACCAATGTTTTTAGGTCAATTAATATTTGTTGGATACATGAGTTTAACCTCTGTGTTTTTTTATTTAGATGTGTTAGGGTATAAAAATTTCATTAAATCGCCTGTGTTTTATATCGATTATTCAACACTTGACGAAACAGCAGCAAGTCAACGAATTTATGCTCTAGCTCATGCGGCATATTCTTTTGGATTATTGTTTTTCCTACAATACAAAAAAAATATAAAATGGGTTGTAAATGAAGAAAAGATAGATGCCAATTTTTTCTTGAGGGCAACTGTTATTTTAACAATTTTAAAATTTGTATTCCTATTTATTCCAGGTCTTAGTCAGTTCTCAGTAAAGGCTTCAGATTTTGCTTACATCTCTTCTATCATTTCTATATTATACAAATCGGATAATAAGAAAGCACAATTTTATATTCTAGCATACTTACTATTTGCTATTAACTTTGCTCAGGTATTATTATCTGGTTGGAAAGAACCAATTATATTTACCATTATTATTTTTGCAGCTTATTTATATCCACGATATAAAAGAACAGTTATCCTTTCTGCATTACCGGTATTTTTCCTAGTTGTGTTCTTCTTGCCTAGTTTTAATGCTACATATAGGAACCAAGCATGGGCAGAGGGTGTTGAATCTTCTGAAGCAGCGCAATCGGCTATTGATGCGATTCAATCAGGAGAGATTAATGTATACGATGATAACTGGGAGTTCTTAGTTAATCGAGCTTCTGAAATTTCAATGTTAAATGATTATAAACGAAAAGTCCCATCAGAGATTAATTACTATGGAATAACTATTATATGGGATTCTTTCCGATTTATATTACCACGATTATTTTGGCCTGATAAACCCGACATTGAAGAACATGTGATGAAGAGAGTTTATGAAGTTGGTGTAATCAGTCAACAAATGCTTGTATCGGCTAAACCGCCAATTGTTGTGGATGCTTATTTATCTGGCGGTTTGTTTTATGTATTTATGGTGTTATTTGCTTTCGGTGCAATAACTTCTTTAATCAATACAGCTGCAGAATATTTATTCTGTGGTTATAACTTAGGGACCATATGGATTTATTTAGGTTTATTCCAAATTATGAATCGTGGAAATTGTATGGAGTTTTTAGTTAACTCAATCTTCTGGGGTATAGTTTCTATGTTTATTGTGTTATTTATCATGAAGAGATTTAACTACATCATACCTAATCCAAAGTATTTTCATTCAGTAAACAACCGTTAGAGTTGAAAATTTTAATTATTACTCCTTCCTACAAGCCTGCATTTGTTTACGGCGGACCAATATTTTCGGTAGCTTATTTAGCTGAAAATTTGTCGAAACATAACGAAGTGTTAGTACTCTCAACTAATGCAAATGGGAAGGAGAACTTAGCCATAGACACACAACACCCTTTACAAATGGAAGGTGTTAATATTAGATTTTTCAAACGTCAAACTAAAGACCATTCTCATTTTTCGATAGGAATGTTGCGTTATTTGTGGAAACATGGAAACGAATATGAAGTAATACATATACAATCCTGGTGGAACACTGTTGCCGTTTTAACCGCACTTATTTGTAAAATAAAATCTTGGAAATACATAATTAGCCCCAGGGGTATGCTGAGCCCATATACGATTGAGCACTCCATTGTAAAAAAAATCATTCACAATATTATCGGCAACTTTTTATTAAAGAGTGCAATAATTCATGTGACTAGTAATGATGAGAAGCAAAAACTTAATAAGCTAAATCCAAGTTATAGATTAATTAATGTGCCAAATTATGTTGATGTAAAGACTAAACCTCAAAATATAAAAAGAAGTACTGATAATGGTATTTTTAATTTATTGTTTTTGTCTAGAATACATCCTAAAAAAGGCATCGATGATTTATTTCTAGCTCTTAGCAAAGTGAATTTCAACTATCAACTCACAATTGTAGGAGATGGTGATTCCGACTATATACAAGAGCTGCAATCATTATCTAAAAAAATCGAAATAGAAAGTTTTGTTTCTTGGAAAGGGGCATTGTATAATGATGATAAAATTCAATCATATGTAAATGCAGATGTTTTTATACTCCCTTCTAAAGATGAGAATTTTGCAAACACAGTACTCGAATCATTGTCGCAAGGAACTGCTGTAATTGTTTCGAAAAATGTAGGTCTGTCTGATTTTGTTTCTGAAAATAATTTAGGATGGGTTTATGATGGCTCAATTGATAATTTAGTTGATGTATTAAATGAGAGTAAGTTGAGTCCTCAAAAATTGATGAATATAAGAGAGACTTCAGCCTCAATTATACAAAGTAATTTCTCAGAAGAGAATATTTCTAAAATGTACATTTCAATGTATAACACAATGTCGACCTCACATTAAATATATGAGCAATAAATTAGCCGTAGTAATTTTAACTTTTAATGAAGAACTCAATCTTCCTAAATGCCTAGAAAGTATTAAGGGTTTAAGTGCAAAAGTATTTATAGTAGATTCATTTTCTACAGATAAAACTGAACAAATTGCTAGTGAAAATGGTGCAACATTTATTGTAAATAAATTTGAAACACATACAAAACAATGGAAGTTTGCATTAACTCAACTACCTGAAGATGTTGAATGGGTATTGGGATTAGATGCTGATCAAACCATTACTGCTAAGTTAAGCTTAGAATTGATTGAGTTGTTTAATTCTAAAGAAGAAATCACTACTAGTGGATTTTATATTAGAAGAAGGAATTATTTTTTAGAGAAGTGGATTCGATTCGGGGGGTACCAAAATAGATATTTACTAAAACTCTTTAAAAAAGATGATGTGTTTTTGGATGAATCTGAATTAATGGATCATCATTTCTATGTAAAAGGTAAGACTGCACGTTTACAATCGGACATGATTGAAAACAATCTTAAGGAGGACTTAATATTCTGGAAGAGTAAACATGTTAAATATGCTAAACTGCAAGCTCAAGAAGAATATGAGAAATTGCTAACCAATCCAGGTAAATTATTTGGCAATCAGGATCAACGCAGATTGTTCTTAAAGAACATGTGGAATAGAATGCCACTATTTGTACGTCCGATTATTTATTTCTTATATCGATACATTTTTTTAGGAGGCTTTTTGGATGGATTTGTAGGGTCTAAATTCCATTATCTACAAGCTTATTGGTACAGACGCACGGTTGATCAAAATATATTTGAATTAAGAGCAGAATCAAAAAAGAACTACCGAGAAATATTTTTTGTCTCTCGATTCATCGTTATTTTTTTATTGTTATACTACTTTAATGAGTTATTTATTGGGATTACTGGTGAAGGTGGAACCATTTACTCATCGTTTTTAGATCAATATTTGAATTATATTCGATGGTTACGCGAGTCAATTATTTATTTTTCTTCTTTAGTATTGTCCATATTTAATTATGATACTATACGATTGCCATACCATCTAAAAATAATTGATGGAGTGCGTGTAGGTGTTGGTTATAGTTGTTTAGGGTATGGTATAATGAGTTTCCAAGTTGCTTTGGCACTATCTTATCCATTTAAGTATCTTGTACGTAGAACGTATTTATTTGTAGGATTATTAATCATCTATATATTAAATATATTGAGAATATCTGCTGTAGGCATCGCCTATACTGAATTGAGTAATATTAACATCGACCATCATTTCATCTTCAATATCATCTCTTATTTTGTTATTTTTGCAATGATGGTTATTGCCATTAGATTCAACGAGAAATATGAAAATACTAGGACTTAATGCCTATCATGGAGATGCTTCTGCATGTTTGTTAGTAGACGGACAAGTAGTATCTGCCACAGAAGAAGAACGAATTAGGAGAATTAAGCATTGGGCTGGTTTTCCTAGTGAAGCTATAAAATTCTGTTTAGAAGATGCAGGTTTAACCCTTCAAGATATTGATGTAGTTACTATCTCGAGAGATCCTTATGCTAATTTCAGTTTAAAAGTCATTAGTGCTCTAAAAAATAGATTAAGCTTTGGGAATATAAAAGATAGAGTATCTAACATTCGAAAAGCAAGTAATATTGAAGATGAATTCCGATTGAATTTTCCGGATCAATTTTCGAATATGAAAGCAAAGTTTGTCAATGTTGAACATCATCGTTCTCATTTAGCCAGTGCTTTTTTCGTTTCTCCTTTTGAAGAATCTGCAGTTTTATCAATAGATGGTTTTGGTGACTTCTCTTCTGTAATGACATCGTATGGAAAAGGGAATCAACTTACAGTACTCGATAAAGTAAATTATCCGCATTCTTTAGGAGTATTCTATACAGCATTTACACAATACTTAGGTTTCCCACATTATGGCGATGAGTATAAAGTAATGGGTTTGGCACCTTATGGTAAAGCTCTATATAAAGAGCAAGTTCGCCAGGTTGTTGAGTTAACTACTGAGGGTTTGTTTAAATTAAATTTAAATTACTTCAATCATACTCGTAATGGTGTAAACATGACATGGACAGATGGAATTCCATTTGTTGATACCATGTATTCAAATCAGTTTATAAAATCATTCGGTCCAGCAAGAGGTAAAGAAGAATTAAGTCAATACCATAAAGATTTAGCAGCAAGTGTTCAAGCGGTAACCGAAGAAGTTATTTTTCATATGGCTGAGCATTTACGTTTGAAAACTAAATCAGATAACTTATGCTTAGCTGGTGGAGTGGGTCAGAATTCAGTGGCGAATGGTAAAATTATTTTAAATACAGGTTTTAAAAATTTATATATACCGCCAGCAGCACATGATGCTGGTACAAGTATTGGTTCTGCATTGTATTACTACCATCAAACAGAAAAAAATAAAAGAACACTAGTTAGTAAAACTGGTTATTATGGATACAAAGCTTCTAAAGAAGAAATTGAAGAAACCTTGAAACGTAATAATGTAGCGTACCAATATTTTGACGATAGAGAAGCATTAATTGATATTGTTACTGATCGTATTATCGACGGACAAGTAATTGGTTGGTATCAAGGAAGAGCAGAGTTTGGTCCTCGTGCATTAGGTCACCGCTCCATTATTGCCGACCCTCGTAGAAATGATGCGAAAGAAATTTTAAATCTTAAAATTAAAAGAAGAGAATCTTTTAGACCATTTGCTCCTTCTATCTTAATTGAAAAAGTTCCTGATTATTTTGAGCAAACCGATGAGGTTCCATTCATGGAAAAAGTATTCATTATAAAACCAGAGATGAGAGATAAAATTCCAGCTGTTACACATGTTGACGGTACTGGGAGACTACAATCAGTGGATAAAAAGAACGAACCTATTTATCATCGCTTAATAGAGCGTTTTAATGAAAAAACTGGTGTGCCAATTTTATTGAATACTTCGTTTAACGAAAACGAACCAATTGTTAATACACCTCAAGAGGCCTTAGATTGTTATCTAAGAACGAAGATGGATGTATTAGTTATGGATAACTTTTATATCGCTAGAGCATAGCTATGAAAATTAGCATCATTACTGTTTGTTATAATTCTGAATCAACGATAGAAGATACTATTCATTCTATTTCTAAGCAGTCATACCCAAACATAGAATACATAGTGGTAGACGGATTGTCGAAAGACAATACTGTAAGTATTATTCAGAATAATGAAGGTGTAATTTCGAAATGGATTTCTGAAAAAGACAAAGGTATTTACGATGCTATGAATAAAGGTATTGCAATGGCTTCAGGAGATGTAATTGGTATTTTAAATGCAGATGATGTTTATGCTGACAATGAAGTGTTAGCTGATGTTATGAAGGCCTTTAGTGATGATACAATCTTAGGTGTCTATGGCGACTTAAAATATGTTCAACAAAATGACCTTAGTAAGGTTATTCGATTCTGGAAATCTGGAACCTATAGGTCTGGTAAATTCTTAGAGGGATGGATGCCACCACACCCTACGTTTTATGTACGTAAAAAAGTTTATGATGACTTTGGTGTTTTTCGAACTGATATGCCATCTGCTTCCGACTATGAGTTTATGCTACGCGTTATACATGTAAAAGGCATAAAATTGGCCTATATCCCTAAAGTATTTGTATTGATGAGGGAAGGTGGGCTAAGTAATCGTAGCTTACAGCATCGTTTAAATGCAAATCGCGATGATCGTAGAGCTTGGACAGTTAATGGTGTGCAACCCAAGTTTTACACTTTATTGTTGAAGCCACTATCTAAACTTTTACAATTTATTTTTAAAGACTAAACAAGATTTCTTGAAATTAGTTATCTATATTTATTAAAAAATCACCCTTATGAAAAAAATCAGACTTACGCTAATTATGTGTTTAATGGGCACATTATCTTTTGCTCAAATCAAAACACCACAACCTAGTCCGAACGCAAGTTTTAAACAAGCATTTGGCTTAGGAGAAATCTCAGTTAATTATTCTCGTCCACAAACAAAAGGACGTGTAATTTTTGGCGACTTAGTTCCCTTTGATAAATTATGGAGAACTGGTGCAAATGCATCAACAAAAGTTTCGTTTACCGATGAGGTAACTATTGATGGCAATAAATTACCTGCAGGTGAGTACGCTTTATATACTATACCTGGTAAAACAGAATGGACAATCATCTTTCATAAAAACACAACGATGTGGGGTTTAGGTGATCCTGGTGATTACAAAGAGGAGAATGATGCAATTCGAGTTAAAGTAAAATCAATGCCAAATCCTTCTGTTGAAAATTTCACAATTTCAGTATCTGATATTACTGCAAATACTTGTAAAATGAATTTAGAATGGGAAAAGACTAAAGTTTCTTTTAATGTGTCAACTGATATAGATGCTAAGATTACTGCTAGCATCGAAAAAACGTTAAACCCAAAACCTGATGCTAATTCTTATTTCTCAGCGGCTAGTTATTATTTCGAAAATGATAAAGATTTAAATAAAGCATTAGATTGGGTAAACCTAGCAATTGCTGGCCGTCCAGATGCATTTTGGATGGTGCATTTAAAAGCAAAAATATATAAGAAACTAAACAACAAAGTTGCTGCAACCGAAGCGGCTATGTTATCAAAAGAAATTGCAGCAAAAGCAGGAAGTACAGATTATGTTGCACTTAATGAAAAATTAATTGCAGAAATGGCTGCGCCTGTAGCACCGAAAAAAAATAAATAAAATTCTAAATTGTAAATTGTAAGTTGTAAGTAAAACAAATAATTTACAACTTACAATTTACAATTTAGAATTTATTTTAGTCCATTCCTTTAACTGCCACTCTAACTTTGCTACAGATATCAAATTCTGTTGAGCATCTCGCACTTCAACCTCTAATATCTCTAAACACTGAGGTTCATTCTGAAGTTTATTTTTTATCCGCTCTATTTTTTCCTCTGTAATATTAAATCGTACAAACAAATCGGATTTCCCTTGTTTAGTATAATCTACATGCATACTACGCATAATCAATCTGTATTTATCTGCACTTAACCTACTAATCAATAAAAATCCACAAGCGTATTCACTCGCCGTTGCTAAAGCACAAGCATGAATTCCATTTAAATGATTTAAGTTTTTTCTGATGTAAGGTATTTTTACGGTTATGGAATTTTCACCTAATGAAATAACTCTTAAACGATGTGGCTTGTTAAAAGGAATCTTAAACCATAATCCATAATTTAATAGGCTTAACCAAAATCTGCTCGAGTAAGCTCGTTTAACGATGTTTTCTAAATTCATAATTAGGTTAATAGGTTATTGGGTTACTAAGTTATTTAGTTAATAATTTAATAAGTTTTTGTATTATTAGGTTATTTGATTATTTTTTTTGACCAGTGACCAGTGACCAGTGACCAGTGACCAGTGACCAGTGACCAGTGACCAGTGACCAGTGACCAGTGACCAGTGTCCAGCGTCCATTATGCCAAGTCTTTTAAAGCACTTGAATATTCATTTGAAATCTGATCAACAATAGTGTGAATAGGTTGTATATCATGAATTAACGAAACTGATTTACCTGCACACCACAATGTTTCGTAAGAGCCCGAAAGGGTAGATTTCCCTAATAGTTTCATGCCCTTTAGTTGAGTAAACATTTTAAAATATTTTTTCGTGCGTTTATTTTTAGACATAAATCTCTCGAACCAATTTTGAGTGTAGCCTATTTTTTGTGCATAAGGAGTATTAATGATGGTACACGGTGTGCCCGATATTTTTTCGGTTAATACGATATCATCCATTTCAGAATTCACAATTCCATTTTTATATTCTGCACTTACGCTAGCTTCAGTGCTTGCTATAAAACGTGTGCCGATTGATGCTGCACATGCCCCTAGTGCCATCACCGATAACAACCCTTCTCCAGTTGCAATTCCACCTGCAGCAACGATAGGCATGTTCGGGAATTCCTTATGAAGAGCAGGAACTAATACTTGTAATGGGTTATTGCCCGCATGTCCTCCTGCACCTTGCCCAACTGCTATAAATCCATCACAACCCAAGTCGAAACATTTTTTTGCATGAACTAAATTTGTGACATCGCAATATACCTTTGCGCCATATTGATGTGCTGCTTCTATTACTCGGGCTGGTGAACCTAAAGAAGTAATATAAAAAGGCACTTTGTGTTTCACACATATTTCTAAATGCTTTTCAAATAATATATTTGACTTCTGAACGATTAAATTCACACCGATATTTCCATGTGTTTTGCCTTCCTTGTAGGTTATTATTTCAGACAATACAGTATCTAATTCGCCTTCTTTTCTGAAGTTCAAAGTTGGGAATACACCGAGTATTCCAGCATCAATCGAAGCTTTAAGCATCGGCATATTCGTCACTAAAAACATAGGAGCCATAATAATGGGCATTTTTAGACTCAGTTCTGCAGAAAAGTTATATTTTGTATTCATAATCTTGTTTTATTTAAATATAGTAATATATTTGTACTATATACTGAAATGGTATATAGTTTTACTTTCTACGCTAATTTCACTAATATATTGTTATTTATAGAGATTTGAATAGAAAATAATTTGTAACTTATTCAAAAAACACCTGTTACTATGAATATGACTAGAGTATTTGATTTATTGCCGTTTCTTAAGATGTATTATCCAGGTAAAACTATTTTTTCTGCAAAGAAAAATGGTGAATGGGTTGGTCTTACTACGGAGTCATTTATAAGTCAAGTTGATGAATTAAGTTTAGGATTACTGAAACTTGGTATTAAGAAAGATGACAAAATCGCAAACATGTCGCCGAATAGGCCCGAATGGAATGTGGTTGATTTTGCGGTAATGC
>JAUKPS010145097.1:0-15181 GCA_032273165.1 Chlorellidium tetrabotrys | reverse complement strand
AGGAGGGAAGAAATGGCACAATTACAAAGCCCGCTGACAGGTATTATCGAAGAAGACAAAGTAGTGATCGACTTCGGAGAATTTGAAGGCAAGTCTGTTCTAGAGATTGCTGACACGAAGCCCGAGTACTACGAGTTTCTCATGACTCAGAAAGAATCTGGAAACTTCGCTATTCGTCGCACGAAAGACAAGATCTACCGCCTCTACATTCATCAGACTCATCTGAACTAATGTCCTCGGCGGAGAAGTTTCGCTAACTTTTCCGCCGACGCATTTGCCACGCCAAATCTTTTTCTTTCTTCCACAGGTATCTATCAATGAAGTAGTGGTGCGCTTGGATCGAGAAGAAAAGTGCCAGTCCTACAATGCCAAGCCAGTGCTTATCTACATCTCCCAGCAAAACATTATAAAGATGGGCTAACGTCTCAGTCAGAGAGTTAGGAATGACAAGAGAGAAGAATGTCTTCACGTGCCGGCCATGCACCAATGACAGATAGACGTTTAAAACCAGATCGGCCAACAAGCTTACACCCACAATGTAAAACATCAGTCCAAAACCAGACTTCCAAGAGTACCACTTGGTTTGTGGCTTCCCTTCCAAGGCATGGTCTCGACGCGCAATCAACCAGATGAACATAAAATAGGATAAGTCGTGATACAGCACGACCCCTAGCCAGTAGAGCATGCCGTATTGAGGGAATAGCGAGAGCGCTCCCCATCCCATGTGAGCAAAAATAAGAACCAAATACTTCGGCAGCGGCACAATCCCTTTGCGCCACAAGAGATGGGCCTGCATAGACCAGTAAGCCACCGCCAGCACTCCATAGGCGCACCAGACGATCAGCGCTGCCCCACCTAACCACGAAGCTTTCAAGAAGTGAGTGACCCAATAGTAACCTTTCACGGCCTCAGGCGCATGGGCATGCCAAGCGAGAACCGGTGCGATGACACCGATGTAAAAGTAAGCGTCTTCCAACAATTGCATTTTGGGATAGCTCTGATACTCCGAGCGAGACATGTAGCGCATGTATCCATACTGCTGCTTCATGAAGTGAAAAATCACAAAGTAAATCAAAGCCACATGGACCATTTTATTTTCTGCGAAACTTAGAAAGATAATAAAGAAGCCAAAGAAAGCCACCCACAAGAGCAAATACCTTTGAAACGCTTTCTTATCTTCGCTCGGATTCGTCTTGATCCTCACCCATTGCGCAAAGATATGACCCCAGTCTAGGAATTTAATCATCATGACAGGGATGAATCTATCGGGGCTCCCTTCAATGTCGAGCGAAGGACCAAGGAAGATGAGCAGGCCAATGATGAGGAGCGGGACAATATGCAGAGCAATCGTATCGACCCAAAAGGAATGAATTGAAGCCATGGAGCTTGTTCTCATGTTTCAGCTCGCTTCACCCAGGCCAAGACCTTCTCTTTTTTCCAGAGATAGCGGTCGATAAAATAGTGATGTCCTTGAATGGCAAAATACCAGGCCCAACCGAAGGTGTTCAAGGTGATAGCAGGAACACTTGAAAGCCACTGACTCACGTGAGGCAACCATTCAGCGGTCAGTTCACGCGGGAAGAAAAGTTTCAAGCTAAGGAGTGTAGGAGCCGTACCATTGAAGACTTTAAGATTCCCTGGCCAGCCAATCATATCGGCCACCAAGGCAACGACGACGATGTAAAGCGGCAACCCCAGCCACGAAGTCCAATGCCACCAAGGAATTGTTGCACGAGTGATCAGTGCACGGTCCTTGCGGGCAGTGGCCCAGACGATGAAAAAATAAGCAATGTTGTGATAGAAAACCACCATGACCCAAAACAACAATTGAAACTCTGGCAAGAGAGTGACGCAACTCCAACCGAAGTGCGCCAGAAGGATGGCGAGATATTTTGTCACGGGTATACTGTGTTGCTCTCGGCAGACTCTCAACTGCATGAACCAGTAAACCAAAGCCACAGCAGCGTAAATGAGTAGAACAAATTGATAGAGTTGCGCTTGCCACGAAAACCGAATGAACATCGCCATCCAGGGCATTTTAACCAAAGGAGCAGGTGTCTGCACATGCCAGCTCAAAACCGGCGTCACGACACCGAGGTAGAAGTAGGCATCCTCTAATAACCGCATCCAAGGTCGCGTTCGGTATTCGGCTCTTCCTAGCACACGAACAAACCCAAACTGCTGCTTCATAAAGTGAAAGATCACAAAATAGGTGAGCAGAACTTTTAGCCCCACTCCCCCCAGGGAGAGATAGGCAAAGAAGATAAAGAAGAGCGCGACCAGACCTAGAGGATAGCCCCAGCGACTGAAGCGAGTTTCGAGAGGGTTCGAATAAATCCGGCACCACTGTGCAAAAATATGACCCCAATCAAACAAAAGAATGATTCCGATCGGAAGAGACATGATGAAATTGTCACGGCCACGCAGGAAAGCAGGATTGACAATCATGAGTGCGAAACAGACCACGGGAACGAAGTGGAGTCCGAGGATATCACCCCAAAAAGAATGAATGACAGGCTGATTTTTAAACCAAGAGCGCATAGGCTTAAGTCTCGAAATGCAAGACTGGAACATAGGAACGAATTGAAGATGTCTCACAAGCCTACTTGGTATGAAATCGAAACGACAATTTTATTATGAAACCCTCGCTTGCCCTGCAGCATCGGCACTGAGTATCTAAAAAAATGCCCCGTATCTCCCACTGTACATTCAGTCCATTTGTTGTGCTACCATAACGGCTACAGCGAGGTTTCTATGAATTTTAGTTTGTTCCTGTTAGTCATGTTTTCTTCCTCTGTGTTCGCCGGCTTCAAAGAAGACCACAAGAAGGATCTCGATTATTGTATGAATCTTACGAAAGACTCGAGCAAGGTCGAAATGGTCAATGAGAAATGGACCCTCACAAAGAAGTATCTCGACGAGCTAGACAAGAATGAGGACCTACTGAGAAGCCAGATGTTCTGTGACGTGGGCATGGCATTCAATAGAAACTTTGAAAAGAGACATAAACCGAAGTTCGAAGTCTTAGCAAAAAAGAGACTTTCATCATTAGAAGTGGAAGCTATTCAAATCGAGGTTCTCTCGTTGGTCTATAACGATAAGCCGAAAGCACGCTTAGACGCCTATCGCGGAAAGTGGCCAGGAGTTGAAAAGTATTGTGACGAAAAAATACGACTTGTCCTCGCCGGTAAAGTGAAGCCAGTTCAAGCTCCGAAGAAGAAGTAGTCTCACCACTCGAGCGACAGACAGCGCAGTCCACCACCAGTGCCGAGAAAGGCTGGTGGCAAGAGCACCGGTTTCGCCCTCACAGGCAGCTTACTTTCCACATAGCCTTCGACGAAGTTATTAAATTCGGTCATCCCTTCGATCAGCGAATAGTAGAAACACCCGTCGATCGTGAGTCCATTGAGTGGGGCGTGGAAAACATTTGCAGCTGTATCAAAGTAAAGTGGAAACCGCAGCGTTTCATACCCAGCAGTCTTCAAGATATGTTCGATGGCCCTAAGGCCTTCTTCGACCTGCGGAACGAAAGCGCGGCCGGGGAAAAGCGAAGGATCACTCACGAGTGCCAGGTTCCCAAGAAAGGCGATGGCAAGATCTGCATGGTAGGTCCAAGGGAGATCTCGCAAAGATGGCAGCGGTATGGCACTTGGAAGATACTTTCTTATAAATTCGGAAGATTTTCCTCGACTGAACAGCCCAAGGTCCTCCATCCCCCATTTTGATCTCTGGCCTCGATTTAGAGTCTGCTGGCGTAATTCGTGGTCGATCGCGCAGGAGGTAGCGCAAAAGACGTGGTCTTTCGTTTGGAGGATGTGGCCTCCCTGAAACGGCAGGTAGCGATCGGTGAGAACGACAATGCCGTGCGCAAGAAGGAGGCTCGAAATAGCATGCTGTTGCTGCGATCGATTGTTCAGTGTTTCGTAGGCACTTCCATCCAGCCAAAGTATCTGGTCCCGAAGCCACATCTCACTGAGAAGCTGCATTTTTTTTCCAATTGGACTATCTCCTTCGACAAACTTAACGGCAGATAGCTGCTCCAGCGGAGCCAAACATAAGGAACCTTGAGGTCGGTAGATCAAAAAATTTGCCATAATTATCTTGCAGCAGGGACGAGAGTAAAATGCCCCGGATCTCCTGAAATCAGTGCCTTATGCTAGTTATCGATTTCGTTTGTTTCAGTTGTGTGCTAATATTAGAATAGAAACTAAGGAAAACAAACATGAGCGAAAATAGTTCAAAGAATCCGAATGAGACTCCAAAAGGTAATCTCACAAAAGATTACGGTGTGTTTGGAAAGTTGGAAGTGATCGACATCGCTGAAAATGATGTTTTTGCGTTGATGGCTTCTTTTTCAAACACTCATCGTGATTAACGATGAGTACACTCAAGTTTAAGAGAGGCTTTTTTTTAGCAAGCAAGGGTCCCTACGCTAATGTCGTGAACATGGTTGACGAAGGTAGCGATCTTATTCGTTTTACTGGATCATCAAAAATTCTTATTGAAGACATCTACGCCTCCACGACGGATGATCTTTTACTACAGAAGCTTACTACGCTGCACCCAGAGCAGGACAAAAAACAGCTGGAAGATTTTTTAGTCAAATTTCTCAACGACCTCACCGAGCTCAACCTACTCGACCGCACTTAGTTCAGTGAAAAAATCAAATCTCTTCATCGGCATGAACATCGGACTACACGACGTAGGAGTGGCTTGTATAGAGCTTGCTCCTCAGATCAAGGTGGAGCACATCGAAGAGGAAAGACTCACACGCATCAAGAGAAAAGGCGGGGTCCCCTATCTCGCCGTCCAGTCCATCGCAAAGTCCATCGACCTCAGCAATACACCTCAAGAGCAGTTCTCATTCTCTGATTTATCCTACACACTGGACCGGACAGTGATCCGAGCTCTTCATTCGGAGTTCCTGGCCGAAATGAAAGCTAGTCGGCTCGACTTCACCCAAAACCTGAAGCGAGAGTTTTCTCACCACGAGTGCCACCTCTTCTCGATTCTCCCGTTGATCACCGACCGGCGGGCGTTGGTGGTGGTAGCGGACGGCTGCGGTAGTCCTATGGAACTTGTTCGAAAACTGCATGTACTCCCCCATCCATTCCAGCATGAAACCCAGGGCCATGAGAACATCTCGGTCTACCTCAAGCAAGGTGACCGTCTTGAATGCTTGAAAAAAATAACCCATAAAGATCTGCTTGATGTTCCTGGATTGCTGCAGAACCCATCGTTCGTCTACGAAAGGACGTCCTCCCTGATTTTCGGTGACAACAAGCATGCCGGCAAGGTCATGGGGCTCGCGTCGCTCAAACCAAGCAAGAGCTACGGCATCGAAGAGTTGCGTGAAATTCTCCAGCAGCCGCTGACCCGAAAAGTTGTGAGCAAGGAGGAGTTCGACGGTCTCTCCCCCGAAGAACTTCAGTGGAGGATCGACCTCTCCCACGGGGCGCAGAATTACTTTCAGAGCTATTTCCTGAATCTCTTTACGGAACTGAAGAACATGCACCCCGACGTAAACACGCTCGCCTTCGTGGGTGGCTGTGCCCTCAACTGCCCGCTCAACACCGAAGTCGTTAACCGGAAGATGTTTAAGCAGTTCATTCTGAGTCCGTTTCCTAACGACGAAGGGATTGCCATCGGCGCAGCGCTGCTGAATGCGTACTCCCTTGCTCGCTACAAGATCAATCGCCATTTCTACGGTGATGACGTGCCGTTCATCGGGCCCCCCCAGGACTTCTCGGTGAAGACAATCGCAGCACAGTTCGAGGGTCTCGCAAAAGTATCGAAGCTCGAGCATGAACAGATGGCAAAGCTTCTGGCTAAAGGTGAGGTGGTCGCCTGGATCGAGGGTCGCAGTGAAGCGGGACCGCGGGCGCTGGGTCACCGGAGCCTTTTGGCGACGCCGTTCAAAGTGGGCATGAAAAAGAAACTCAACGACAACTACAAATTCCGCGAAGCCTTTCGACCCTACGGAGTCTCTGTGTTGAAGAGTGACGTGAGAGATTACTTCGAGCTCCCGAAGGGCGTCTCATCACCGTTTATGTCGCTTACTCCGCTCGTGAAGCTCAATGAAAGAAAGCGTTTCAAAGAGATTCTGCAACCGGATGGATCGATTCGGATTCAAACTGTAGGCCGAGAGCTTAAATCTCTAACGAAGCTTCTGCGCGCCTTTAAACGAGAAACCGGGCACGGAGTCGTCGTACACACGAGTCTCAACGTCATGAACGAGCCCATCGTTGAAACGATCGAGGATGCAAAGAAGTTTTTCATCCAGTCGCCCGTCAAGTACATGGCGATCAACGGTCTTCTACTGACGAAACTCCCAAGTAGGAAGAGTAAATCCTCAGATAGAGATCTCTGAAGCCAGCGTCTTTGTGGTGAAACGGAATCGTCCGTCCGCGCTCATAGCTCGAGCAAAATTCATGGAAGTCTGCCGACTGCCCCAGGTAGGGCGCACCAGAGGTGGCGAAGATCGAACGTAGGCGCTTGGCGACTGCCGCCACGCTGAACTCATTCTTTGCCCAGGCGCGGATCTGCTGCGCGGCTTGCTCGCTCGGCCCTGGTGCGAGCAAAGCTTTAGTTACGGATTTTAAGTTGGGATGCGGGATGGCTAACTCATCGACATCTATTCCCACAGAGTACGCGAAGGGGCCCTGGAGAAAAAATCCGTGGCCACCCCAGCTTGAGATAAGCGGAGCGCAGCCCATCGCCATCGCCTGGGCGACGCTAAGGCCGTAGTCCTCGTCGTGGTAAGTACTTAGTGAGACGACCTGCGACGTTTTACTAAACACTCCTCTAAGCTCGACTTGAGAAAGATTCCCGTGATAGATAATGCTCCCCTTAGAAGCTTCAACCAACTCGTGAAACCGTCGGACAAACACGGAGTGGTCGATGAGGCGCGAATGAAAATGGTAGCCGCGATCATGGAACTGGCCGGCGACCTCGAGCACTCCCTCTTCGCCCCAGGCTTGGGTTGCCAGAAACATCTCCATCAGTTCGAGGACATTCTTCTGAGGAGTAATCCGACCAGCATAAATCATCGACTTCGCCTGTGTGGCCGCTCTCTTCGTTTCAAAGAACTCATCGGCGACCGGATAGGGCAAGAGTGCGACAACGGGATCTTTGACTAAAACCTTTATCTGTTCCGCCGATCTCTCACTCGCGGCCAGGAACAAGATCCGTCGCCCTCGTAAGGACTTATCGAAGCTTTGCCACCTCTGATGTTCGATGGTCATGTCACCGTAGATCGGTAGATAGATCGTGGCGTTGGGAGAACAATCCTTCAGCAGGTGCTCCAGTGGGGCCTGGGCATTCAGTACAAAGATTGAGTCTTCTGGGCCACAGGATAAAGGGCTCGCGCTATCAATATCGACCCAGAGGAGGTCAAGGCCAGCCAGCCGGAGCGCTTGCCGGACACTGGCATAGATCTCATTTAAGCTCTGCCAGTGGGAAGGGCGTGCGGAGTCGAGCACGTAGACAGTCATGGCGCGCTCTTCGCATAAAGACCGAATACCATCAGAAAAAGGGTTTGAAGACTTTCGTCGGTCATGTCCGTATCAAAAGAGGTCACCCGAAGAAACGAGGCTCCTTCCGAATTGCTGAACTCGCTGATCCCAAGGAAATCATAGCCGAAGCTGTCGGAGTGAAAAATCGGATCTCCGAGCAGCGTCTGGATCTTAGCAAACGAGCCCTTGAGTGCGTCGTCAAACGAGTACTGGAGCCGCACTTTACAGTAGAGTTCATGCCCGTAGCGCTCCACCGTGAGCGGAAGCTGGTAATGAGTGAATGCTGACTCGAGCGCAGCCTCGACGCGCTTCATGTTCTCGTTGAGGGTGAGCACGCGGGATCTATTGAGCTCAGTAAACAACGGATCATTCATGAACGGATAGATCTCGTGGGGCTGGGCATGCACGCCCGCCACACTGGCGAGCTTCGTGACCAGGCGTCCAGCTTTTACGTCAGTGCTTCCGATCTCGCTTGGAAGCGCCAGAGGAAAGGCCTCTGAATTCATGACGAATATTGATCCGAGTGCACCATACTCAACCCCTAGAGAGTCAAGCTTCAGGTGGCTGCGCGTGAGGAAGACTGTCCGGCGACTCTCCTTGAGCGCCCACATGATTCGCGTGAACTCCGGGTGAGACGGCAGGAAACAGGTGGTATCAAAGATGATGATGTCGTGGGCTTCAATGTGCGCCTGGTTGATGGCCGAGAGATCCATCACGCCTGAATCGATAAAGAGTCCTCTAAACCGAGAAAGAGGCCGGGAGGCGTTTTGTTGGAGGTAGTGCATGATCGAGTACGTTTCGAAATAGATCACTCGCTTCGGAACGTCGAACTTGATTTCTTCCGCCAGGCTTTGCAAAAAAAGAAGGGCGATGAAATTGGCGGACTGACCACTCTTAAGGAAGAACCCTTCTCCCGTGATGTCACTAAGACCAGCGTTTGCCCCGGGATAGAAGATGGGAAACTGCTGATCAGACTTGAATTGGCCGCCCTGGCGCGAATAGTTCGTCAGAAAGTCTTCACCAAGGATAGTTAGCTTTTCTTGCTTTATGTTCGTCAGCATGACGGGAAAGCAGGATAACTGGCGAGCAGCACAGAGCCTTATCAATCGGATTTTTTCGTCGAGAATATTAAACTGCGATTCTATCTTCTGAATGGGAGGCTCACCGAGCCACGCTCTCATGAGATTGATTTCATCCTGCTTTCTCTCTAAATACTTCATACCCGATTCTCATCTCGTAGTTTTTTTAGGTGGGCCTGGATGTTTTTTCGAGCGTATTTAAGGAGTTCGGGCTGAAGATCACTGTAGAGCGCTCCAAGGACTTCATCCTCGGACTTTCCTTGCTGGGACATCGCGAGAACTTGCTCTTCTCGAAGTCTACGATGCTCTAACGTCTTCTCTAAAATGAAGGTGCTGCCAAGGCCGATGCCATGAGAGGGAAAAATTACGCGAGGAGCGAGCAAGATGACCTTTTCCAGAGTCCGCATGTATTTTGCCATGTCCCCTTCTGGGGCACCGATCACGACCGTTCCGATTCCTTGAAAAAGATCACCGGCAAGAAACCAGGCGCGATTACCCGGCATGAGTGCCAACTGCCCTTCGTCATGCCCAGGAACGGCCACCACGCGGACAGATTGGCCTAACCATTGAGTCAGCACCATGCCTTCTTGAATCTCCTCCAGCTTGATGCCGGCGAAGTAATCAGGACGGATGCCCTCGAGACGCTCGCGAGAATCAGCACTCAACATGATCGGCACGCCCCAGAGGCGCGCGAGTTCGGGGGCGTGTTCATGGTGATCCGGATGGTGATGGGTCAGCATGATCTTTGTGACCCGCTGATCCCTTAAGGCGTGGACGAGTTTTTTTAGTTCGCTCTCATCTCGTGGTGATGGATCAAGCAGGATCTGCTCATGGCCAGCATCGCCGATCAAAAAGCAATTGGTGCGACTGGCGGGAGGGACAGTGTGAGAAAGCGGTAAGTACTGACGGACACCTTTGAGGGATTCGATCATCGGAACTTCAAAAGCCGCATCGTAGGCGATGTTGAGATCACCTAAGTGGGTCGTCTGCAGGTTAAGACCGAGCGCCTTAATCACACGAATGACTGGAGGCACGGCGAGCAACTCACCAAGATCGTAGCGCTGTAGGAGCTCACGGCAGCTCGTCCACTCGGCCACGAGGGCTTCACCTCGATCGACGACGAACGCGGGCTTCTCTGAGAGCTCGATTTTAAAGAAGTGGGTGGCAAAGCGATAAGGATTAAATTCCGGAGTAACCGCCAATCCTAAGAAATGCACGGACAGCACTTTGTTGCTGGTAAGGGCCTCTTGCAAATCAAAGGCTAATTCTTCCTGGGTCTCACGCACGACGGCCGCCCAGAGTTTCGGCTCAAGTGAGCTGGTCAGTGGATGGGACTTAAGCGTGACCTCCTGGGCTTCAACTTTTCCACCAGGAAAAGCCCAGTAGCCGGGAAATGATTTCAAGAAATACTGCCGCTGGATCGCAAAGACTTGGTCGCCATGGGTGAGCACAACAGAGACCGCGTCAATGATCTTAGACATGGGCCGCCGCTTTAGCGTAACGAACCTCGCGGTAGCCTTTAATATTATCGAGGTCGACCAGCTGATGACGGCGCTCCCCTGGCGAAACGGAATTTATGGTGAGGATTTTCGTTCGGATGGTTTGAGCGATGTGCCGTTCTTGTGAGTGCCACGAAGGCATGAGAATTCTCAATATACGCAGACGACGCATGATCTTCAGCATCCAACGACTGGGGCTGAAATCAAATTCAATCTTTTTGCCCGCGATATCAAAGGCCGGGCGATTGATGTGCACAACTTTGAAGCCTGTGCCGAGTTTACTGTAACGTGCACGATCGGTGGCTTTTTTTAGCGGTGAAGTCATCAAATGAGACACGAAGACTTCGTCTTTAACCCAATAGGTTTTCGCCAGCGCGCGAACGGCAATCGCACTTTCTTCTTCGCTCAATCCAAAACTAGCGATGGTACGAACGTCTTCCATAAACTGTGCCAAGTGCAGGCCATGGTTGTAGATGATTTGGTCGTGCACATACTGTGCCCAGTGCTCGCGTGGAATGTGCGGAAGAATTTTCTCGCCCTCGCGGCGGTAGTTATTAAACTTATTCACGAGGCGTTGGCCATTTTGCCAAGGGTAGCGACTAAACTTCACCGATAGCGCCATGTGCGGAAGAATATCCTCCTGCGCTTTTGGTTTCTCGGTGCCGCCTTCGAGCCACCAACGACGGCCCCAATTAAACGCCGCAAGATTTGGAGCAAGCTCTCCCCCGGGAATCGCTCCCTTAAAGGCGCTCTCCATATCTTTTTCGCTAAAAGGCAAACGACCGCTTTGGAACATGACTCCCAAAAGCATCGCCGACGCATACACAGGACGCTGAAAACGCTCAAAGCAGAGTTGCTTGAAGGGCCCCATGATCAAACGATCACCCAGCTTGGAGCGCAACTCTTCACGCATCTGCTCCGCTGTCATGGGTGCGGCTTCACGACCATTGTCTAGCATGAGAGACAGCGGAACCTGAAAGTCCTCATCGAGAATCAAAACGCCGTCCGCTGCCAGAAAACTTAGAGCTCGCGCGCCTTCCAGGAGATCAGGCGAGACCACCACCGCAGCGGTGGCTTCAGGGACGACCTGCCCGTGCGAGCGGTGCTTGGGATAAAGTGCGAGATGGCTCGTGACGCTTCCATTACGTTGCGCGAGCCCCTTCTGATCGACGAATTTGAAATCAAGGTCACTGCGACCACCCATTCCTTGGGCGGCTTCTGCAATCACCCGTGAAATGGTGGTGACACCTGATCCGCCGACACCAATCACGATGGCACGCCAGTCGTGACCGTCAGCAATCGAAGCCAAGTCCCACTTCACCTGCGGTGCTACGATTTTATCCAACGCGACCTCTGCGGGCAGACCAAGATACTTCGTTGGATGATAATTTCGGACTTCCACTAACTCAAAACTCGGACAGGCCTTGAGCTTGGTGCAGTAAGAATCCGACACACAGATCTGCGGATCGATCATGACTTTGGTGCCATAAGCGTCCTGGGTTTGCGAAAGTCCCGGGCATCCGGTCATCTCGACACACACTCGGCAGTCTTCACAAGCCAGGGTGTTGATCTGATAGAAGCCGCGCACAGATTCAGTGCCACCTGTCTTAAAGAGTGCACGCTCTTCACGCTTCTTGCGACCATGAAAAGTAAGACCACACTCTTTATTAGAAACAATGACCTTCACGCCGGATTTAACAATGAAATCTGTCAGCAAGTTCTTATAGAAGTAACGATCTGAAGGATTCACCTCAATGGCTTCCGCCACTTGTAGCGAACGCGCCACATCCAGCATGCTTTGACGAGGACGTACCACACCTTCCACAGACATCCCTGAGCGAGGCGTCTGCTGGTGGCCTGTCATGGCGGTGTTATCGTTATCGAGCAAAATGTACGTGATGTTATGACCCATTTGAACTGAGTTCGAAATGGAGGTCATGCCGGAATGGAAGAAAGTCGAATCCCCCATCAAAACCACAGAGGGATTAATGGTGAAGAGATCAGTGCCGGCGCCTAAAGCCCCCCCTTGTCCCATCGCCGACAGGTCGTGCATCTCTTTGAAGGGCTCAAGGAAAGAGAGCGAGTAACAGCCCACATCTCCATGAGAAACAAGATTGATATTTTTCTCAGCAAGATCGTGACGAATCTCTTTCATGATCGAAAGTGTTTCGCGGTGTGGACAGCCCGGACAGAATGTCGGCAGACGCTTAGGTACCGTCAGATCAATCTTGGTTGGCATGAAGCTCAGCATTTTCGAGGTATCAAGACCCCACAAAGCAAGCCCATCACGCAGGCCTTTACGAACACCTTCACAGTTAAGACCACCGTGTGCGGGAAAGCCTGCCGCGTGCCCAAATTCTTTGCCCCAGACTTCACGACTTAAACCCGTCTTTACGCAAAGATTGTTTATCTCTGCTTCCAAGAAACCGCGCTTCTCTTCAACAACGAGGATACGCTCATGTTGACGCAAGAAAGGCTGCAGACTCTTCTCGTTAAGGGCATAAGCTCCGGCGCATTTGTAGAGATGGACATGCGCGAGTAGATCAGACTCTTCAAGAACTTGCTTAAGTGTTTCAAACACAGCGCCGCTGGAGACAATTCCAATGCTCGCGGTCGGATTGCCATAAGTCTTATCAAGACTCTTTTTCTCAAGGGCCTGTAGAAACTTAGGGAATCGCTGCTGCATCATGCGAATATCGGCACCCAAGGAATTGGGTGGCACCATGACGTTCTCACTGAGATTAAATTTCGCAGGATCGAGAGTGACAGGCCCGTGAGCGACTTGCACTTCACTACCTAATTCAACTCGTCCTCCACCTTCGGCCATAAAGGTTGTCAGCAAAATACCTACGTAGATGCTCGACTCGCGAGAAAGTTCGAGCGCAACCTTCATCCAGTCTTTCAACTCTTGCGGAGTCGATGGTTCCAGAAAGGGGATATGCAAATGTTTGTACAAGTAACGAGAGTCAGCTGGTGTTGAGGTAGAAATGGACCAAGGATCATCACCGACAGCAATGACCACGCCCGCTTTTTCTCCGTGGGCATCTAAGGAACCAGGGTTCGCAAAATTGCCGACAGACAAAGCATCCGCGGCCACATGAAGCCCCATGGACTTCATGGCTACAAGGACGTTTTGTCCGGCCATCTTTGCACCGGAAGCCATCGCCGCAGCGTTCGCCTCAGAGTTAGCAATGACGACACGAATGCCTTTGCCGTGCAGCTCGTCTTTTCTTTCGTAGAGAATGTTGAAAAAATCGGCCAGCGGGGACCCGGGATATCCGGTGTATAAATGAAACCCGGCCTCCAATCCTCCCTGGATCAATAACTCGTTACCATTCAGGATTTTAGCTGCCATTCATCCCCCGTTTAACACCGTTATTTTACGGTAAGGAGAAACACTGTGTCCGAAAAAATCCAAGTTAGCCAAACGGTCGCCATATTGATCGACGGTAATAACATTGAACGAAGCCTAGAAACCGAATATGGCGCTGACAGTCGAATGGTCAACTTTGACGTTCTTGTACCCCGCCTGCTCGGTAATCGTGGTTTAAATCGTCTTATTTACTTTCGCGAGGGGCAAAATATTTCCTCGCGTTTAGCGGATAAGCTCCATGCTGAATTTTATGGCTCGGTTCGGGCCTGTCATAAATCTGCCGATATTCCCCTCTCAATTAAGGCCACCCAACTGGCCGGAAAAGTCGATACCATCATTATTTTGTCGGGCGACTCGGACTATGTAGAGCTGGTTCGCCACCTCAAGAGCGAAGGTGTACGTGTAGAGATTTGTGCTGTGGAAAACCACGTCGCTCAGGTCCTTAAAGACGAAGCGGACTACTTTTACTTGATGCAAAAAACAGACTGTTTTGGCGCCAATCACCCTCAGCAACGCTCAGTGAACCGCCGCCCGGGCCGTCCAAGCGCTCCGGCGAAAAGACGCTAGACAATCGTTTCGCGCAGGGGAATCATGACTCAAATTGAGGAGTTTCCCCATGCGCGCGCAAAATCCTGCCGGACTAAAATCCATCGACCATCTTGAATTCACTGTTGATGATCTTTCATCACCGACGGTGAAGCTCTTTCACGACATGGGTTTCGTCCTCACTGCCGAAGCACCTCACAAGCGTCTTTATACACAAGGGCAAGTGCGCTTTCTGGTCACCGATGACAAAAATCCTGAATCCGCTTCTCGTCGCTACTTTAATTCTCACGGCGAAGGCGTCAGTAAGATTTCTTTTCAAGTTGATTCGGTCGATACCGCGCTTGATGTGACGCTAAAAAATGGCGCTGTGTTGAAGGAAGATTTGAAATCCTCGCACTCGCTACATGGCTCGATCAAGACGGCTTCCATCCAAGGTTTCGGCGACGTGCTCAATGAATTCGTTGAGCGCGGCGCTGGTGAATTCCGGACAGGTTTTCAACCTGTCTCTAGCGATCCACAGGCCCAACCACTCAAGACCCGTGTCTCGCGCATTGATCATCTAACAAACAACGTCCCAAAAGGTCAGATGGATCATTGGGTTGAGTTCTACAAACGTACCTACGGTTTTGTAGAGACTCGTTACTTTGATATCAAAGGTTCCAAGACTGGACTGAATTCGAAAGTCGTTCAGCTCGTTGATAACTCGATTATCATTCCTATCAACGAACCAGAAAAAGAAGGCGGGAAAAGTCAGATTCAAGAATTCTTAGATGTGCATAAGGGCCCGGGTGTTCAACACATTGCTCTCATGACCCCAGATATCATTTCGACGGTGGGCGAATTGCGCGGACGAGATTTGAAATTCCTCGACGTGCCCGATTCCTACTATGACCTGATCCCTACTCGCCCGTTTAAAATCACGGAAGACGTGAAAACTTTACAAGAACTCCGCTTACTGGTGGATGGCGATCCAGAGGGTTATCTGCTGCAAATTTTCTCGCAGACCTGCGTTGGACCGCTGTTTTTTGAGTATATCCAGCGGAAAAATCATTGGGGTTTTGGAAATGGGAACTTCCAAGCGCTGTTTGATGCTATCGAGCGTGACCAGGTGCAACGAGGCTACCTCTAAACATTGTTAATGTTCTGTTAAGAGGCCCCAGATCACTCTTA
>JAUKPS010144986.1:4168-15193 GCA_032273165.1 Chlorellidium tetrabotrys | reverse complement strand
CGTGGCTGGCCGACGAGTACCTCGACCTCTACACCTACGCTGTCCTGCGCCACACGCCAGCTTATCTCAAAGACGACGAGCGCGTTGCCCTGTGGAAGAACGAGTACGACGAGACGCTCGCCTCTGTGGTCGCTGCTGAAGCTGGTCGCCGTTACGCCGGAAGCCCGCTCCGCGCACCGATGCCGGGAGTTGTCGCATGAGCCTGACTCAAGCCATGTCGATGGACTTGCCGCTGACTCCGATTGTGTCCGTCCACACCACAAATGGGCGCGGCTTCACGCCGGAAGAAGTCGCTTCTCGCTGTGTCGGTAAACTGATGAGTGTCGCTGAGTCAGCGCCTCCAGTCATCAAAGAGCAAGCGAAAGCCTTCAAAAACCAGATGGAAACGATCATTGCTGGCTATATGCGCGAGGCTATCGCCAGCGACCGCACAACTGTGTATAATGCGCTCAACGATGCTGGTCGCCCTGACCTAGCTGAACTTATCAGGAGGCTTTGATGGCATTCTCTGGCAACTTTATGACCACCTCGTTCAAGACAGAACTCTTGAAGGGCTGTCACGACTTTACTGCGTCTACGGGCGATGCGTTCAAGCTGGCTCTGTACAACAACAGCGCCGCATTTGATGCGACGACCACGGCCTACACGGCTACCAACGAGGTAAGCGCGTCTGGATCGTATTCTGCTGGCGGCGGGGCGCTGTCTAACGTCACGGCGGTAAACTCCGGCACGACCGCATTCACTGACTTCGCTGACTTGACGTTTACCACAGCAACCATCACGGCCTACGGCGCGATGATCTACAACTCAACGCCGAACACCACATCGTCGGCTGGCCTGACGAACCCGTCTGTCGTCATCTTGGACTTTGGCTCGGCCAAGACCTCGACCGCTGGTGACTTTAGCATCGTGTTCCCCGCAGCCGCTGCATCGACGGCCATCATTCGGATCGCGTAATGCCAAGACCCCTCAACCGCGCCAAGATGACGACCGCCACCACGGGGACAGGCACGATTACGCTTGGCTCGGCGTCGAGCGGTTTTCAGTCATTCGCTGCGGCTGGTTTGCTGGATGGCGAGATGGTCCGCTACACGATTGAAGATGGTCTTGACTGGGAAATCGGCACAGGTGTCTATACGTCATCTGGCACGACCCTATCGCGCACTCTCACATCGTCTAGCACTGGGTCGCTGCTGTCGCTAACAGGCTCCGCAACTGTCTTCGTTACGTTCAGTGCCGAAGATGTGCAGGAGGAGTTTTGGGCGCAGCAAGACGGAGCATTTTTCCTTACTCCAGCAACTGCCGCGCAACAGAGACTCTTTAATACGAGCGCCACCGGGGCACTGGCTCTACCTATCGGGACGTATCGGTATGAATGTATGTTTTATCTTGTTGGTATGTCCTCGACGAGTGGTAACGCTGCTTTCAACATTCTTGGTGCGGGAACAGCTACTATACCAACTGCTTTAAGCATTGCTAATGGCGTCGATGGTGCAATTTTCACTGGCGCTGCGGCAGGAGGTTCCTTCTGGACAGGCACTGGTTCTGGCGCAGCCATCGTAACAGCCGCACTTGCTACCACACTAGCAGTTCGTATTGCGGGTGCTTTCCGTGTATCTGTTGCTGGTACAATCATACCTTCAATTACGCTAGCTACTTCATCTACTACAACTCTACAGCCAAACTCGTATTTTATGGCTAGACGTATCAGCCCCAGTGCAACAGCTACCACCTATGGCCCGTGGAGTTAATGATGGATCAGATAGTCAAAGCACGGGTTGAAAATGGTGTGGTGGTCGAGGCGTTTCTAATCAGCGACATCCCATTCCCCAATGACATATACCGCGCCGACCTAGCCGACTGGATCACAGCTCCGACTGAGGTTGGTGTTGGTTGGCTATACAACGGTGAGATATTCACACCTCCGATGGAGTGATCTAAATGATTGGCGCATTCCCTATAGCCGCTACGCCCCTAGCGGATGATAGGGGACCAAATGCGGCCCTAACTACAGTCACAATAATCCTAACAGCAGGTACGTCTTGGACGGTTCCTGCCAACTGGAACAACTCCAACAACAGCATTGAGGTCATCGGCGGGGGCGGCGGCGGTGCTGCTAACAAGCCAACGTCTGGTACTAGGTACGCTACAGGCGGCGGGGGCGGTGGATACGCAAAGGTCACCAACCAAACTCTGTCTGGTACTGTTACCTACCAGATAGGTGCAGGTGGCGCAGCCGTTACACGATCCACTGTTGGTATGACCAACGGGAACGCCGGCACAGCTACATTCTTTGGCGCTGCCACTCAGGTGGCATCTATAGTCGCAGCAAACGGCGGCGGCGGCGGTGTTGCCGCAACATCAGGAACTGCAGCAGGCGGCACTGGTGCATCTACAACGGGCGCGATTGGTAGCACAACATACGCCGGCGGTAGCGGCGGCGCTCAGACTGTATCTAGTGCAGTTATCGCATTCTCAAGCGGCGGGGGCGGGGCCGGCGGACCTAGCGGAGCCGGGAACAACGGTGTTAGTGGCAGTACTGACGGTGCGACAAATGGCGGTTCTGGTGGTGCAGGTTCTGGCGGCGCTGGTGGCACTGGACAACTAACTGCATCTGCACTTGGTATTGGCCGTAATGGGTTTGATATATCAGGACCCAACGGAGTAGGTAGCGGCGGCGGAGGCGGTGGCTACAGAACAGCTGATGCTGCTGGTACTTATATAGGCTACTCTGGTGGCCTATATGGCGCTGGCGGCGGTGGCATAACAAACCAAACTGGTACTTCAATCACCTCTGGCGCGGGCGCTCAGGGTGTAATTGTTATTACCTATACCCCAGCAGGTACAGCTCTAACCGCATCTAATATTACATCTGGCGTACCCGTAGTTAGTACCCCGACTGTAGGAATTATATACGGTACTGTTGATATTACTGCTGGCATACCAGTAGTAGCTACCTCAACCATAGCGCAGACTCATGTACTATCTACTATAGTCACTACAGCCGGTACTATAACTGTAGGCACAATCAGTCTAGGTCATCTACTAACCCCAGTAGATATAGTATCAACGCCTATTGTAGGCGCGAGTTCTATACAACAAATCCATGTACTTACTAGCGTAGGTATAGAAGCTACCATGGTAGTCGGCTCTTCGACTATGGTGGTTATAAGAAACATGGTTCCTGCCGACATAGTCGCCGGGGCTACAGTCGTAGCCACTCCAAGCATAGCCCAGACCCACAAGTTCACTTCCACCAATATAGTGAACGGGCGCATAGTCGTACCTGTACCAGTTCTACGAGGAAACCACGTACTAGCCTCTGTGGGTATGCAAGCACGTCTTGTGTTCATGCCGCCCGGGCCGCGGCTGCGTAACCTATGGGCTACAAACGCAACGAATATTGTAGTCGGCAACGCGGTGCTTACAGCAGCTACGGCAGGTATATATACAGCTTCTATCGGCAGTATAGTCTCAATGGAGTTTTCTGACCAGCCAAAGCCGGTGCAAGACTGGATGACTAATGTTTATATTGTTGGCGGTTCCAATCAAGTTGTGGTACAGATAGACGCGACTACTGTGGAAACCTACGGTGGACCTAACATAACGGACGCAGACAGCGCTAACTCTACAACCGGTGCCTATGTAGGCCAAACTCACGCGGAGTAGGATATGTTCTACATTAAGCAGAATGACACTGCACCCTCTATCCAAGCGACTCTAAAGGATGCGGATGGTATAGCAGTATCCCTAGCTGGGGCTACGGTTTCTTTCAAGATGCGCAAGCAGGGGTCAGCTACTGCCAAGGTTAACGCGGCTGCTACCATTGTGAACTCAGCAGGAGGTATCGTGAAGTACAACTGGATTGCTGCCGATACTAATACGGTTGGTACATACCAAGCTGAGTTCCAAGTCACATACGCTAACGCAACCGTAGAGACGTTCCCAAATGCTACGTACCTAAAGGTCAAGGTCGTTGACGACATTGCCTAATCGACAAGGAGGTGACGCATGAAAGAGAAAATCCTTTGGCTTGTATTTGCCGCCGCTTTGATCGGCATACTCGTACAATCCGGCGATGGGTTCTACCGCTACCCGTGCCAAGACCCGAAGAACTGGGGAGACCCAGACTGCAAGCCACCGTTTTGCACAGCCCGTAAAGACTGCCCCGATGACTTGGTAGGAGATGGAGATGCCTAAGGAAGACGCCGGTCTCATGGAGGCCAAGTTACGTTACTTTATCGGGGTGGCACTAACTGTCATCCTCGGTGGAACCATTTTCGTTATCTTGTATAGCCTCGTATTCGTGTCCCAACCCATGGGTGCATCCTCGGAGAACGACCGCAAGTTCTTTGAACTCTTGACGCCTATCGCATCTTTCATTGTGGGTGCGCTGGGTGGCGTTCTCGCAGCCACCAACAGCAGAACACAGCAACCGGAAGAGGAGAAGTCAGAATGATTGGTAAGCTCATTGGTGCTCTTGTAGGGCGCAAGCTTAAAGAAAAAGCCGTCAATGCCGTGCTGGATAAGGTCGATCTGCCCGACCCAGTGGAAAACGCCATCAAGGTTGCAGTCACGGGCAACGTAGGCGACCTCCTCGGCGCTGTGGTCAAAGGCGTGGAGAAGAAGAAATGACCCTGACCAGAAACCATATCATCAACATCCTACACGGCAATGCTGACGCCGCTGCGTGGGCAGATGCGGCCTTGGAAGTCTTGGACAAGTACGAGATCATAACGGCTAACCGGATTGCCGGCTTCTTTGCGCAGTGTGGACATGAGTCCATGAACTTCACAGTTCTTACTGAGAACTTGAACTACCGCGCTGAAACTTTAGAAAAGCTTTTCTCAAAGTACTTCTCTAAGGCCGGGCGCAACGCTGCTGACTACGCGAAGCAGCCCGAGAAGATCGCCAACGTGATCTATGCCAACCGTATGGGCAATGGTGATACTGCATCTGGGGAGGGCCATCTGTTCCGTGGACGTGGCGTCATCCAATTGACGGGCAAGGACAATTACAGTGCCTTTGCGTCGTCTATCAAGATGAGTCTTTCAGATGTCATTGACTACGTCCAAACCAAGAAGGGCGCACTTGAGTCCGCTTGCTGGTACTGGAACAGCCGCAACATAAATGCGGCCTGTGATTACGATGACATCGTCAAGATGACCAAGTTGGTCAACGGCGGGACCATCGGCCTCGAAGACCGCCGCAAGCACTATGAGCAAGCGTTGGCTGTCCTTGGTGGGGCTATCCCTGCACCTATCACAAATGCTGCCGCCATCCCCGGTGTCCTGAAGAAGGGCTCTACAGGTGAGGCAGTCAAGCGGATGCAGGCTGAGTTGGGTCTTGAGGACGATGGCGTATTCGGCCCGGGCACTGAAACTGCTGTGAAGAAGTGGCAAGCTGCCAACGGCTTAGCCGCTGACGGGATCGTCGGACCAAAAACACTGGCAAAATTGCTGGGGTAATGTATAGTACGTGATATAAGATCACGGATGTAGAGGGCTACAGGTAGTGACCACGACCAAGATCGCAGACTTCAAAGGTACGTTGCCACGTATGTCACCGGAGTTACTTCCGGGTACCGCCGCACAAGTTGCGAGCGACATAAAGCTGTACTCTGGCGATTTGATCCCTATTCCTGTGCCTAACGTGGCTGCTGCGGCTGGTAGGACGGGGGTTATCCAAACGCTCTACGGGCTCCGTGATCCGGACACCAGCGAACTCAAATGGCTCACATGGGCAAACGAAGTAGACATTGTCACTCCCGCTGCTGACGAACTGGATGAGCACCGCTTCTACTACACCGGTGACGGTGTACCAAAAGTCAGTACATACGCACTAGCTACAGCCGTTGTGGGTGCGTACCCCTCCGCCGGCGGATACTACGAGCTTGGATTGCCGCTGCCTACGCTCACGCCCACGGCTACACCGACTACGTTCACAAGCGGGGTGTCGGCCACGTTCGCCCGTGATAGCGGCGGCAACGTCACACTGGTTACAGGTTCTGCCCATAACCTAAAGGATGGAGCGCTAGCTACTATCTCGGGGTTTTCCTACCGCACAGCAACCTATGCGCGTGCGCTTACCACCATCACAGTAACGCTGGTCAACCACGGTTACGTAACCGGCACACGTATCTACCTAGAGATCACGTCTGGTACTGCGACCACAAATTCGTACACAGTTACCGTAACTGGAGCTGATACGTTCACATTGATCGACTCTGTATCGGGCACAACCTCAGGGGATTGCCGGGTTGATATCCGAGACCTTAACATCACCACTGAAGTAACTGTCATCAACCCGACGACGATTACCTACTACTCTCCGGGCGCTCAGGTAGCGACCACGGTAAATACTACAGGTAAGATCGACCTTGGCGGGCTCGTGCAATCCCGTAACTATCTCTACACGTGGTACACACCGTGGAATGAGGAGTCGATTGGTTCGGAACCATCGACGGCTAGGTTCATCAAAGAAGGTCAGATCGTTACGGTATCGAATCTACCCACGGCACCACCGTCAGGTAGCAACTTCATTCGTGGTATACGGCTATATCGTACACTGTCAGGCAGCGCCACTACGGGCGACGCTGATTATTTTCGCCTTGCAACTTTGTGGTTCCCACAAGCTATTGCATCAGTAGCGCGTTCGGCCGGCGGTGTTGTTACCCTAACCTTTACGGAGCAGCACCACTACATCGAGGATGATCGACTTAAGTTAGCCGGATGCAGTGACGCGACGTTTGACATCACAGACGCAGTCATCACTGAAGTCCCTGACAAGTTTACAGTTATGTATGCACAGGCCGGCAGCACTGTTACTACCACCGTGGCGACAGGTACTGTCTACTATGATATCGCAGAAAATCCGCCGGCAGATGCAGCTCGCTACTGGGGTAGTTCGTCATACGACTTCACCGACGACTTCAACTACCGCAGCATTTTGAATGCACTAGGCTCGAACGAGTACGACCCGCCCCCTGTTGATCTCGCAGGACTGATTGTCTTGCAGAACAACATCATGGTGGGGTTTGTAGGTAACGACATCTACTTCAGCGAACCGGGCAAGTTCCATGCGTGGCCTGAGAAGTACAAGATTTCACTAGAGTACAGTATCATCGGACTAGCTTCGCTGGGTAGTGACCTGCTCGTCATGACTGAGGGCTACCCCTACGTCATCTCAGGCTCTGATCCATCAGTGCTATCAACCAGCCGCTACTCCACTAACTACCCATGCCTTAGCAAGCGTAGCATCGTGCAGACGGATGTGGGCGTTATCTACGCTACGCATGAAGGACTAGCGCTGGCATCCTCCACCGGTGGGGTGCAGATTATAACTGTCACTGCTCACAGCCCCGATACATGGAAAGCAACACTAGACCCTAACAGCATCGTGGCTGTGTTCTACGATAGTATGTACTTTGCGTCACACACTACAGGTGCGTTCTTCTATCGCAGATCGCAGGATCAGCAGTCGCCGGGGGATATCATTGACCATGATGTAACCTTCTCCGCTACATGGTTTGATCCGCTTGAGGGGTATCTTTACTACGTTACTGGTCTATCCGGCGACATTGTACGTTGGGATGATCCATCACAACCAAATGCCAACTACTCGTGGAAATCCAAGGTGTTCGTTACGCAGACCCCCTTTAACATGGGAGCTGCCCGGGTTGTTGCTGACTACGACGATACAGGTATCTCACCTATCTGGGGTGTGTACGACACGACATGGAGTAGCGCTGACGTTACATGGGACGTAGTCGAGCCTATCACATTTAGGCTATATGCAAACAAAGAATTACGGTTTACAACTACGCGTAGCAATAGCGACGTGTTTCGCCTACCAGCCGGCTATAAAACAGACACCTACGAAGTCGAACTTGTCGGTACTGTACGCGTCCGTTCTGTCCATCTGGGGGAAACCCCAACATCGCTTAAGGGGTCATGATGTCACGTTTCGCTGGTATACCCAGCCTACCGCAGATTGGTGTAGAGGACTGGCAATTCCGGGTTCTCAGCGCAATGAAGCAGAACATCGAACTACTTATCGGTACTCGCGGTGAGCAGGACTCGGCCAGTCGAGCCGTGGTTAAGTCAACTGTTACTATTGCCAAAGCGCCCGAGCCTACGTTACGTACTGTGTCCGCCGAGGGAGCAGGATTCTCTGTTAGTGGTGCACAAGTTCCATCGCTTGCTGACTACCAAGCTCTTGTGAGCGATGTGCAGGCTCTCACTAACGACGTTGCACAACTCCGTGCCGCCGTGAATACACTAATCTCGCAGCTGAGGAGCTAACCATGCCCATATTTGGATTTACTTCTATCAGAGATGCGTTTGATGGCGGTGGCGCAGGTAAATCTGGCTCTACGTTCCAAGGTGGTCCAACTTCTGGGCTTGCTAACGCAGCAGGTATCAGACCAACCACGGCGGCAGCTAATAACGAGGTGCGCCGCAGTGAAGATAGGACAGCGCGGCAGCAGCCGTCGTACCCAAAAGAACTTAACATCAACGGGACAGTAACAACCGACCCCGCTCAGATTCAGCGGTACGTAAAC
The DNA here is from genome assembly GCA_032273165.1 of Chlorellidium tetrabotrys. Classification (NCBI taxonomy): domain Eukaryota; class Xanthophyceae; order Mischococcales; family Botryochloridaceae; genus Chlorellidium; species Chlorellidium tetrabotrys. The sequence continues at coordinate 6,630 of JAUKPS010144986.1, read as the reverse complement.
AACCAGAATGCAGCAGCAGTCTATGCTGCCCAAGACTACAAGGCCAGCGGGACGCCGATCCCCACAAACCTTCAGCCTATCGTCACTAATCTTATTGCTACTGGGCAGATCGACGGTGCTCCGCAAACTCCTGCCCCCTCTACATCGCAGGCTAATCCGCTAGGAGCTGTCTTCGGACTCAAGGCCGGCGTGCAACGCATACCATCACCCGGGCCTAATGTATTTACTCCGCTAGGTGCACCCGGCCAGCAGTCGGAGCGTCGTGATGCGCCAGTGACGCAGTCTATAATTTCGCCTATAACACCCCCAGCTGGCGGTACTACTGGCGGCACTACCGGTGGAACTACCGGCGGCACTACCGGTGGCACTACTGGCGGCACCACTGGCGGAGGTATCGACAACGGCAATGCTGTAGGAGACGAGGTTAGTCGTATGAACGCACAGAACTCACGAGTGCCGTCGTATGAAGCTGGTGGCATGGTTGGACCGGGCGGCGTACCGCAGCGGCCTAGCACTACATCGCTTGATCTCCCTCCGTCACTGGCTCGCCTGCTGAACATGCCCATGCAGTCTTACGCTGAGGGCGGAATGGTTGGCCCCGGCGGTGTACCGCAGCGTCCCATGACGTCACCTGCAGCCATGCAGGTAGGTCAGCAGGGCGGCGCACCTATTGTAGGTTTGGCCCCCGCCGGCGGTGGGCAAGGCCGGCCGCTTAACTTCGCAGCTATCGACCAGATGGCACGACAGTTTATGCAGGAACACCCAGACAAAGTGCAGCAGATCAAGGCGGAAGTCGATCAGGGCCTTGCCAGTGGTGAGCTTGATGCAGCTGGCATTAACACCTTTGTCCAGATTGCGACTGTATGCTTGCAAGACCCTACGATGTGGCCGCAGATGCGGCAGACACTAATTCGTCAGGGGCTGCTTGACGCTGAAGATATCGGTGAAGAGTACGACCAAGGCTTGCTGATTGTCCTCTACATTATCGGTAAGACTATGGGTAATACTGGGGCACAGACTACTCCTACTGCCCCAACCCAAGGCGCACCGCAACAACCAATGTCAGCAGGCCAAGCACCTCAGATGTCGATGTCGGAAGGTGGAGCGCTACCGGAGAAGAGTGACAATCCTGATGGGTCGATCCCAATCAATGCGCATGAAGGCGAGTACGTTATCCCGGCAGATGTCACGCGCAAGCTAGGTACGGACCACTTCGACAAGATGATCGCAAAGGCACGCGGTGCCGATAGCAACGGAGACAAATGATGGCTTTCTCCCTTAAAAAAATCTGGAAGGGTCTTAAGAAGATCGTAGGCACAGTTGCTATGATCGCTGCTCCCTTCATCGCTGCTCCCATTGCGGGTATGATTGGTATGTCCGGAGCGATTGGTGCTGCCCTTACAGGCGCTGTGGTCGGGGGGGTGGGAGCCGCTGCGGCGGGAGTTAATCCGCTGATTGGTGCAACAATTGGTGGACTTGGCGGCTTTGCCGCCGGCGGCGGTAGTCTATTCGGGGCTAAGACTGCAGGTCTTGCCGGCACTTCTGGTGCCGCTGCCACAGGTACGGGTGCCGCTGCTACTGGTGCTGGTGCTGCTGCTACTGGTGCTGCTGCTACCGGCGCTGCTACGGCCGGTGGAGGGTTCTTGAGTGGACTTACCCTAGCCAATTTAGCCCCACTCGCTATGGCTATGTTCGGTAAGCAGCCGCAGAACCTGACCGAGATCGAGAAGCAGGCAGTCCAAGCCAACATGGAGACACAAGCAACTGAGCGCGGTGTGTTTAACCAGCAGCTTGACGCTTCACGTGCGCTCCTACAGGCAGGGCAAGCCAATCCAGAACGTGCCTATGCTGACGCTCAGATGGCTACTCAGCGTGGCCTTCGTGATGTGCAGCGTAGCGGCGGCGTCTCAGAACGTGCTGGCCTGCAGGATGCAGCTAGCCGGCGTGCTGCCATTGAGGGTGTGCGTATCGGAACGGGTGCGGTTGCCGGTGAGCAGGCTAGGGCTGCTCAAGCTACAGTAGCTGGACTACAAGCCTTGCCCGGTAGCGTGCCCACCTCTGCGGCTGACCTCAACAAGACCATCTATGCGGACCTACAGCAGCGCCGGTACGACTACAAGAAAGACCTGTCTAATGCTTTCGGTTCTATCACCGGCAACGTCACTTAATAGGAGTCTACCATGGCATACCAAACTTTGGGTAACCGCGTACTCGGCGGCATCGGTGCACCCGGTGGCGGCATGGCAGAGTCCTTTAACGCGGGCGTTAACACCAGTCTGAGTCAGCGTACTGCACGGCAGAACATGGCTGCTACTGAGCAGACTATGGCAATCCAGCAGCAAGAGCTTAAGTGGAAAGAAGAAGACCGCAAGATTGCTGCACAGCAGCGAGCTGCCGCCGCAGCTGCACGGGCTAAAGCCCAAGCCCTTGCTGCACAATATGCAAAAATCTACGGAGCTGGT
>JAUKPS010144875.1:0-15208 GCA_032273165.1 Chlorellidium tetrabotrys | reverse complement strand
CGTTTTAGCTTATGTTGGCTTGCGATGTTTTCAAGCAACACTAGCTAATTGTATGATTTTAAAGTCTAACATTAAAGATTTTGAGCAAAGTGAAGATTATAAAATTTTACTCAAAATATCGTATGATTTTATGCCAGCTTATGGCTCTGTATTTTTAGATGTTGAAAAATATGGATATGGCAAAATGAAAGCAATTCAGGCTACATTAGGTGATATGTATTTCAATTATTATAAACAAGAGGAAGAAATATATATTATTAATAATAATCTTTTAGAGAGCGATTGCGCTTTTTGCTTATCGCTTAAAGATTTATTTTCTAAAATAGCGGATAAATTTTTTGGTAAAGATTAATAAAAATTATTCAATACGATAATGTACATAAATAATTATTATTAATATATCGCTGAGTTTTCCTATATATAAATTTTATTTTCCTCATACTAATTTACCTATTTTTTTATAATATTATTTTTTAAAAAATTAAAAATTTATAAGGGTATGGCTTATGTTGGGTAATGAGTACAGACCAAAAAAACAGCTATTTAAAAGACCAGTACCAATCTGGTTGAAAAATATTAACTCCTTGAGATTTTTTCCTGTTGAAGACGTTTTATCCGACTCAGTTTATTACCCTGCATCAAACGATGATTATTATCCAATATATGCATATTCTGGCTTTAGCCATAGTTTTATATATGTTGATCCGCATATAAGAATACAGCCTGAATATCAAAAACTTCGCGGTTATAAACTCAGTATGTCTAGAGAAGTGTTAAAAGAGGAACTTTGCTATAGACCTTATCAAGCTTTACTACCTACCGAAAATGATGGGGATCTAGTTAAGTTGAAAAAAATGTCGTTCCTTTTGGAATCGGCGGGTAATAATGGTAAACCTTTTGCTTTATGGCAGATATACGATCGAATTGAAAGCTTCAATTGGGGTGATCCTGAAAGGATAAGCGTATTAAGAATAACTGGTGAAGGAATAGCGACCTACCAAGCTTTGTTTTTTTCAAATCAAGTTAAGCCTTTATTAATATTCAATAAATGTTGTACTTGTTGTACGTGGTCTATATTTGAAGAAAGAGGTGGTTTTTTTAATAGAACAGTTTTAGCTAATCCTGCTGGAATACCTAATTACATGGCTAGCTGGGATAGTCTCGAGAACTCAGTTTGGGATGGTTATAAACGAAGAATAGAAAGTAAGAAATTTTTCCCGGTTTGGATAGCAGACGATTTAGATTTAGAAAATCATTATTTACATAAGCCAAGTTGCAACTTATGAGGTAAGTTTAATTTGTTCCCAGTTTTAATTAAAATGGAAAAATTTATATAAATTGTAAATATAAATACACAGGTGATAAATGCAAGAATTAATACAAAAAATTCTAAGAGAGTATTCAGCGGCGAGAACAAATACGCCCTTTGCGGGTGAGCATGAGATGCGTAGAACGTTTAGAGAACTTAGAGAGCAGGTTGAAAATTTAGAACAAATTAGAAATAACCCAAATTTGACTGTACATTTTTCTATTGGACAAGGTAACTGGTCGATAACCCCATTTCTGGCCATTTTAGACACAAGAAATACAACATCAACCCAAAGAGGTACTTATGTAGTATTTATATTTAGAGCAAATGGAGAGGCTCTTGATTTGAAATTGGGTCAAGGGGTTCACGAGGTTCAGCAAGAATTTGGGCGAAGAACTAGAGAGGTCCTTCAACAAAGAGCAGAGTCTGTAAGGGCGTTATTTCCAAATTTAACAGGCACAAGATTTGAAACAGATGCTGGAATAACCTATGAGAGGGGAAATACAAGATCACAACTTTACGATGCATCTACTATTTTTGCCAAACACTATCCGTCGAACTTAATTCCGAACGATGATTTATTAACTGATGATATTAGTGTTTTGCTCCAATGCCTTGATACTTATCTTAATATAGAGCCTCATACTCAAATACCGAATATTGCTGAGGTTACTTATTCTTATGATGATGCTCTAGAGGACTTATTTTTAAGTCAAGAGGATCTAAAAAATTTTATTGAAACAGCGGGTCGTAAAAAAAATATTATCTTGCAGGGGCCACCCGGTGTGGGTAAGACTTTTGTTTCTCGAAGATTGGCAAATCTATTGATGGGCGAAAGAGATCAATCAAGATTAGAGTTCATTCAATTTCATCAATCTTATTCATATGAAGATTTTGTCCAAGGATGGCGACCAAATTCTACTGCTGGTTTTAGCTTGAGAAATGGTGTCTTTTATGAGTTTTGTAAAAGAGCTGGAAAAGATCAAGGTAGGCCATATGTTTTTATCATAGATGAAATCAATCGAGGAAATTTATCAAAAATTTTTGGTGAATTACTTATGCTCATTGAGAGCGATAAGCGTGGCGAAGGAAATGCAATTACTCTTACCTATTCTGAAAATACTCAAGATCGTTTTTCAGTGCCAGAAAATGTTTACATAATTGGATTGATGAATACCGCAGATAGGTCGTTAGCGTTAGTAGATTATGCTTTAAGAAGGCGATTTTCTTTCTTTAATTTGAAACCGCAATTTAATTCACAAAAATTTATGGATGTAGTTATTGCTGCAGGCGGGACTAATGAATTAGTTGTAAAAATAAGAGAGCGAATTGGTAATTTAAATCAAATAATCGCAAGTGAACAAAGAGATTTAGGGTCTGGATTTGAAATTGGACATAGTTATTTTTGTCCTTTTGAAACTATTCAAAATGAAGACGAATGGTATTTAAATATAATTGAGACAGAAATAAAACCATTGATTCAAGAATATTGGTTTGATGATCAAGATAAAGTTGATACTTTAGTTAACCAACTAATTCAGTGAAGATTCCAATACAAAACTTATTTTATCTATTATCTTACGTTTGGGATATAGATTGGGAACTTGAATGGTCCGCAATAAATGCAGATCATTCCGCAGACGCTTTAAATCTACTAACTAAAATTTTAACAATCTCTACCGATAGATTGATTAGGCGTGGATTAGATAGAGGATATAAAGATGTCTCGGAAGAAATCTTTGGAGTGCGAGGGCGTATAGATCTTTCTAGAACTATCAAAACTAATGGTTTTGCTAATTCAAAATTAACGTGTAATTTTGAAGAGCTAAGTCACTCTGTGATCCATAATCAGATTATCAAAGTTACCCTTTGTAATCTTTCCAAGGTTGATGGGCTTGATAAAAAATTAAGACAAGAAGTTTTTGATCTTATGCATCGGTTACAAATTATTGAGCCAATAAGGCTTAGTCAGAACGTGTTTACTAAGGTTAGATTTCATTCAAATATCACTAACTATAGATTACCTATAGCTGTTTCAAAGTTAATATATGATCAGCTTCTGCCTAGGCAAGAAACTGGTAGGTATCAGTTTTCAAAAATTACTGATGAAAAACTCCATGCTATCTTCGAAAAATTCGTTTTCAAATTTTATGAAAAGCATTTGAATCAAACCGATTACACAGGCATTAAGAGGGATACATTAAATTGGCAAAATACATATTTTGTAGATGGTTTAGACGATTTCTTGCCAGTTATGAAGACCGATGTAAGTCTTTTTAATCATTCATCGAAATTAGTTATTGAATGTAAGTACTATGAGTCTGCTCTGCAATCACGCAAAATTGAAGGTAGAGATTTGAAACAGTCCTTCATATCTAATCATCTTTACCAATTATTCGCATATTTAAAAAATCTAGAAATAAAAGATGGTAAAGCTTTATCGGGGTTAATTCTTTATCCAGAAAATGGTAAGAAAATATCTTCCTCATATACTATGCAGGGACATAATGTGACTATAAAAACGATTGATCTCGATACTACGCCTCAAGAAATCAATGATGCAATGCTTACATGTCTTTCACCTTTTAAAAATACGACTTTGAATTAGTATGTGGTTTGATAATAAAAAATTGAATAGTTAGATTCATTGCTTGATTTATTAGCTTTTATTGCCTAACTGTAGAGAAATTTTTGAGTTTTTTAACAATTTTTTTGCGGTTTTGGAGCATATATTTTTAGCTTTGAAATTTATTCAGATAAAGTAAAAACCCCAAGACGCGTGCGCGCGCGTTAATGCTGCGGAAACTTATTGTTCTTCGAATTGCGCTTACTCAACTTCTTTTATTCGTTTAGTTGCTCCAAAATATTATTCTTTATTACACAGAGGAGTGGTAAGCAATAGGCGCTTCCTTCTAAATCGTTTTACAGCAAGCTTAGACAGTCGTTCTCTTCCTCCCGTGTTAAGCCAAGCTTTGAAACCTGCTAGCGCCTTTATGCTCTGTCCTGAGAGCATCCTGTTGCTGGTAGCTTCTGCAACAGCTCTGCGACCTTCTAGCGTCTTAGGGCCTGTCGACAAGCCACCATGGTTACGACACCGACCATTCCTTAATGCTCCTGCCTTACAGGGTTTACCTGTTGATCTTGCATATGCTCCGCAGAATATCTTCCTTCTCATCATCACTCCTTTCTTGCTGATGCTTCGACCTCTCGCCTTGTGGGCTTCGGTCTCGCATCTGTGCTTTACTTATAGGTTTAGCCTTGTCTGTTTACTTGTATTACGGTTGCTATGGGCGTGACAGTAGATCAAGGGAATACCCTTTTACCTTCCATCCCATAAAGGTCATCGACCGATACAGTAGCTTCAAGCGGTGCAAGAAGCAGAAGAATGAATCAATGGCACGATTAAATAATCGGTGCCATGTTTTACTAAATAACTAGTCCAACCCTCGTTCTTGTAGGGTTTGATACATATTTGACGGTCAATCCAATAGGTTTCACTTGCAGCTTCCTCAATGAGAGTTGAAAACTCTTCATAGGATAGATGTGCAGGGCATTCAAAGCAAAAGTGAAGGTGTGGATGTAGGTCATATACACCCCAGCCATATGTGGCAACTACAGCGATAGAATGCCTTTTAGAGGCTTTACCGAAGCACTTACAGTTAATTCGTTTAATCAGATGTTTTGCTACATCTTCGATAATATAGTCGGTGATATGAGCATTTCTATGGCTATAGCGCTTACAAGTAAGTGTCACTGCGTGTGTCCACATTGCAAGTGAGTCTAGCCAACTTACGTGGGCTTGGTACAGTAGTGTATTGCGATCAATTCGTAAAGACTCAGTTAGCAGTGATGTGTTTGTCTTATCACTACTCATAATATGAACCCTCACTCAAATGGCGCTGTAAATCTAATATCTCTACTGCTATTTTTGGGAATTTATTTGAATCAATAAAATAATCACGGCCTATTTTTAATATTCCACCTTCTTTAGTAAGCCTTCTTTTATTATATTTAATAAAATAATCAAAAGCTTGTTGTCTAGTCCAGATTATACGAATCCATATGGGTGCTACTTTTTCATAGTAGTCTCGCTTGCGGGTTAGTGATTCTAAATTCATTGCCACTCTCCTTGATAGTCCGTTTCCTTTGGTATAAAGAGTATGGGTATTTACTATCACTAATGCAAAACACAAAATATCCACGACTTAAGACAAATGGATTTAACTTAAGTTACGGTTAAAAAAGTTTGTACTGAATTAAAAAAGCCACATTAAGTGGCTTTAGGTTTAATTCTTTTAAGTTGTTGTTTAGCATTATCAATATGTTTAGATGTGACATTCCTTTTAACTATGTCTATCCATTTATCTTTTTCGTGGTTATGTTGTGAATAATTAGGCTGGCACAGTAAGTCGACGATTATTTTTCGAATAGTTGTAGCTTTTGGTTGTTTTGGTATTTGATCAATTGGCGTTTTATCAAATTTAGCGACTGCTTCACGCAACAACCCATAAAAATCATCTATACCCAAGGCTTGTGCCTCAGGTTTTTGCGACATTTTTTTTATTGCTTGATCTTGCCTTCCTATTTTTTGATTTTTTATTCTGTGCTCTCGTTCATTTCTTAGGCGTCCAAATTCAGCCCTAATCTCTTTCATTCCCCAATTTTTTAGTAGTAGCCACCCTGAGAAACTATTTAGCCTCTCTTCCATCTTGATCACTATTTGGATTAACTCTTCTTTACTGAACTGGCTAAAGTGGTTTAGGTAGCCCTCTTGTTCAAGCCTAAAATTTTCCTCAGATACTATTTCGTCATATTCCTCTTCGGTTAGTGGTCTCTCTATTAGGATTGTTGGTTTTGAATTTTGTTTTTTCACGCCCAAGCCCTTCCTAAACTTTCACGTAATGAGTCAGTATTAAGATGCGAGTACCTTATCGCCATCAGCGGTGTTTTGTGATTTAGGGCTTGCATGATGGTCACAACGCTAGCCCCAGACTGTGCGAGTATGGAGGCAGCAATGTGGCGGCAATGATGAAACGTCCATTCTTCGGGTAAGTCAGCAAGCTTTAACGCATTATGCCAAGCCCGATCAAAATTCTTATCACCAAACACCTCGTCATTATCTTTCGCAAACTGGGGCTTGATTCTGGTTAGCTCATTGACCACCCAAGGTAGGAGAGGGGTGCGATGGGGCGTACCATTTTTGGTTCGCGATGTATCAGCATAGCCATTAACGAGATTGATCTGTCCCCACGTCAAGCTTTGAATCGTTCCCTTGCGCCATCCTGTAGTACAGGCAAACGCTACGATTGCGGCAAGCTTTCTATTTCTGCTTATTCGACAGGCAGCTACCAAGCGCTTGACATCTTCAATTGATACCGTGAGTGTTCGACCTGCGCCTTCTTCCATTCGGCTAACGCCCCTCATCGGGGAGACAAAACCCCTTGGCAGTTTGCGCATACGTTTGAGTTCTTTGAAGACTGTGCCAAGGCAGGCGACGTGGCGATTGACTGTGGAAGAAGAGAGTGGTTCGCCAGTTAAGGTTTTTGTGACGCCAGTTGAAGTAGTTAGGACTTTGATCTTGCCACGCTTGATAAGCGCATCAACGCCGTCTTCTACGTCGTCAGTTGTTATAGTGGTAATGTCTGTATGCCCGAAGAAGTTGACCCAATAGTCAACGCGAGCAGCGAATGAGGGATCACGTCCCGTGTAGGATGCGACGATGGCTTGCGCCATGTCTGAGAAAGAAAATGACATGCTGAACTCCTGAATAGACCCGAAAATGAAGCGATGGTTTTGTACATCGCTGCCTTCCGCTGGAAACGGCTATCAGAAGTGGTTTTGGCTCCCCGACCTGGACTCGAACCAGGGACCTGCGGATTAACAGCAACAAGGGCTGCTTAAAAATTCAATTAAATCAATAATTTACAATAAAAAAATTACATTGTGTAATAATCTGTGTAATAACATATAGTTATCAAAATAACAACTTTGGGACATAATGTCCCATTTTTATTTTCATCAAAGTGTTAATCATTACATGTGTAACGATACCAAAGATACAAATCAATTACTCAATAATTTTGAAACAAATCGGAATTGGCGCCAAAAAAATAATAATAGATTCAAAATAATAATTTAATCTTTCTTTAAATTATTTGGCTGTTTTATTCAATCAATTAAAGAACACAAGATAAGAGATTCTTTCTAAATAAATCATTGAATTGATAAGGTAAGCTTTTGGATAGACTGTGATACTTTAATCTCTTAAGGTGTTTTGAAATACATTATATTTTGCGATATCACTAGGGTTTATCTTAAGTTTTTTATCTTTAGACCTATATAGTAAGAGGGTAATTCATGAAAATTGAAATCCCAGAAGAATTAGAATCACTTCGTGATTTTGCAGTTGCATTTATTTACGGGCAGCTCAAACAATGTCCTGATTTGAAACCGCTTGAAGATTACTTTGAGAACGGTGATGGCTGGGATGATGTTGTTATGTCTTTAGTTGGGACTAGAATTAACTTAGAAGAATTAGCCGATTCTTATTTTTCTAATACTATATTGCGAGACTTTGTTAACATTGAAGCAAATTCACAGATCACAAAAACGCAAAAACTGGCTTTTGCACGTGAACGTATTAATTCTGAGATTTCTGAGTCTTCAGACGCTATTCACGCAGTTCAATTAAGCGAAGATCCCTCTGCCTTCCTAGTCTGCATAATTGAAAGTCGTGGGCAAGGAGGTTGGGAGGTCAACTGGCAGGGGTTGTGTAAGACGATTGATGACCTAACTAATATTGATGAGAATTTTTTAAGCGATATATACGATGAAGATAAAATAACCGATGAATTGATTCTTAAACTTTGGACTAACTAGTGATCAAGTGAATGTAATCGCTATTCAATTTCAGTTAAGTTAAATGTGAGGACATATTAAAAAGTAATTTGATTGATACATCCAAACAGACTGATATACATCGCTATGAGAATTATTAGATAGAGCTTAGAAATTAATTAATCGAATAAATTTTCATAATTAAGGTTCTCAATGGCTAATATGTTCCCGGTTGTAAACACAGATATTAGGATGCCAAAATCTATGATGGAGGCGCTATCATTATTTGAAACTCAGTGTGTAATGCTAAAAATTGAAGAAGTTAATTTAGAAGATGTACTAGATTTTTTAACGAAAAATTATGATAAAAATTTTGCGAATAAATTTAAGATTGAGTATCTCTATCCAATAAATCAGTTGGATTCTTCTATTAATAAACTAGATAAACAGCCAATAACTGATGAATTGATATCTTCATCTTCACTTCAAGAAAGTTTGATTAGAGCTGACGTACTTCTTGAGAAATTAAAGACTAAGGGATACTTAGTAGAAAAGCTGCCGAAGCTAGACGAGGGAGACAGTTTATATATGGCCTTGCATAATAAAAAAAGAACTGGAAAATTCACTCTAGATTAAATTTAGTAAATTTTCTTTAAAATTTACTGTAATTATTCAATGGCTATCTTTATGAGAAAAACTTTTCCTTTAAATAAGCTTTCGTAATACAGAATTTTTTTAATACATTTTTTAGAGCTATAGGAGAAGTGAGATGCAGGTTCTTGTCTTTATTGGTCTGATCTTGTGGGTAGTATTTGGGTCGCCTAAGAAAGATGTCGCCAATTGGTTCTACGATTATAAACCCGCACCTTGGGAAACTATTGATGCTTTCTACTATCCGGATAACAATAACCTTTCCAAGCATTCGGTAGCATATGGCATAAATTCTTTGGATGAATGTCGTAGATGGGCTTCAGGTCAAGCGGCTGCTAACAACGATCCATACTTTACTAGAAGTTCTTTCCTATGTTGGATCGGTAAAACTGGAGAAGAGTTCGCTGGGATGAAGGTTTATCGTACTAACGCTAAATAATAAAAAGAATAACAGTAAAATATTTGTTACGCCGATTAAAAATCAGAGGCTACATTTTGGTTGAAAAATGAGTAGTAAAATTTATTATCTGCCAGGCTATGGTGGTGAGCTACAGACTGGACTTGGTGAAGAGTTACAGAAGCGTGGAGTTATCATAAGTGGTAGAGCTACGGTAGGTGAATTCGCCAAACTATCGTTCGCCGATCAGATTGAACTTGTCGTAGATGATCTGACTAAAAATTTCTGGAGTCAGGATTCAAGAGTTATTGCAAACTCTTTTGGTGCTTATCTTTTTCTTCATGCTCAGTCACAGTTACCGTCGTATGTTGGGAAAGTACTTCTTCTATCTCCCGTCGTAGGTGATTTTTCTCAAGACGATGGTCTGCGTATTTTTTCTCCTCCGAGATCCGGAAAGCTACAGTCTCTAGTTAAAAGCGGTGAATTTAATTCACCCTTTAATTGTCAAATTCATGTTGGTTCAAAGGACTGGCAAAGTAATCCAGAGAACGTCACTGAGTTAGCCAAATTGCTTGATATCCCAGTTCATGTTGTCGAAAATAGCGGACATATGCTTAGTAAAGAATATGTTCAAGAACTTCTTGATCGTTGGATGCTTAGGTGAGTTTTGTATCTGCCTTCGCTAGATTATAGCTTAGACGAGTTGTTGGTTAGTTTGAGTGAGTTATAGTGCTACTTGGGACTGATAGTGTTTGCTTGACGTTCTAAAACTTCAGCTATACATATCTTTAGCGGTTTAGTTTCATCTTCGGATAATTTACTGGAAAAACCTATGACTTTATCGATTGATTCAGATTTATATCGAACTACAAAATGCATTCGTTCACCATTTATAACAGACTCAATTGTATCTAATGAAAGAAATAAGTCAGCTGTTTCAAGGAGATACCCCTTTGTTTCTGCTTGCATCTTCGTTAAAGCAAAAAGTGGTTTGCTTTTTGATTCTTGTGATATCCAAAAATTAATTGGTGCTGGCATTACAGTAGATTGTTTGGAGCTTCCCGACAAGGCATCCTTCATAGAAGTGCTTGATTTACCTGCTTTAAGCAAACCATATGGTATGTTAGACCATAGCTGAATTGAAAAATCATACGTATATGCATATTTAGAGTCGATCACCAATACTACGGCACGTATTCCGCATGTATTGTATCCATTAGCATCACGTCCAATTTGGGGTTGTAGCGCTACAGAATCTGCCTGTGTAACAGATTGAGCTAAAGTTATTGAGGTAAGATTTAAGGAAAATAATAATATAAATATTTTATGCATTTAAATCCCTCTTTTTTTGTTTTGTTGATTAATTTAAACCTATCGAAGACTAACGACCCACCAGTACTCTATTGGCATCACCAATTAACTGCGGTTCTTGCTTGCGATTCATCATTCCAGCTTGTCGACCAACATTCTCTACTAGATAGGATTGCATTTCACCTACTGTGATCTTGCCATCCTTGTCAGTATCGGCATCACCTTCCATGCCTCTCATTAGGTAATAACTAAATATTCCATGCTTTAGATCTGGATTTGAACTTGAGATCTGATCATTCTGACTTGCTGTGATGACAGTGAAATTCTCTGGAAAGATTCTTGATTCTGATTTAATAGAAATAGGACGTGCACTAACAATAAGTGATTCGCCTGTTCTAGATTGTCCGCTATAGCAAGCATCAAGGAATAGAGTGACTGATTTTGGTTTGGTAGATTGAATATCGCTAATAACTTCTTGCATCTGTATCGCTGTTTTAGAGATTAGATCACGATCAGTTAGTTGCGGTAGTAGATACAGTCCTTTGCCATCAGCAGTAGGTAATCCGTGACCACTGTAAAACACATATACATCGGTAGAACTTCTCACCTTACTAGGCAACCATGTTTTAAATGCCTTATAGATGCCAACTTCACTGGCATCGCCATCAACTAGTAATTTTATATTGTCTGGTTTGATACTAAGTGCACGAATAGCATAGTCATAAAATACTCGTGCATCATCATTTGCAAAATCAGCTTTAGGAAGATTCTTATAATCAGCAATCCCTATGATGATAGCAACGGCATCACGATCTGAGCGACGTTTAATGTTGGTAGGATTCAGATCGGCATAAGAAGCTTTGGCTTCAGAAATAGTGCGAGTGACATTGATTGTTTTGGTGTCAGTGTTGCCGTATATGTCAGTGGCAATTATCTTGAACGAAGATGATTGACCAGCTCTTGCTATGCGCTTTAACGTGTAATTGCCATCTGATTTGCCACCTTCTTCTTTTCCATCAATCAGTAATGATGCAGTGTCAGCATTTGTTTTGATATCAATGAAAAATAAACCATCGCTGTTTGGTTGAGTATGGTTAATTTGTAGATAGATGCGTTGACTAGAACTAGCTTGTTGACGTTGACGTTTTTCATCTTCAAGTCGTCTGCGTTCCTCTGATAATTGTTGACGTTCACGATCAATGTCGGTGCGGTCGGTATTGGTAGCGATAGTTTTGTTGAGATTTGGTAGATTAACTTTCGCTTCACGAATAAAATTACCATCATCCCAGATACCTTCTTGACGGTCACCTTGGGGGGAATTAAACCTGATCCCCTGTCCTTGTGGAATATTATTCTGCCATTCTCCGTAATGCCAACCTCCATCAGCTAGAGTCATCATTCCAAGTCCATGCCTTGTGTCGTTCTTGAATTCACCGACATATTTATCTCCATTGGTGTAGCTATATGTACCATGTCCATTATATTTATCGTCTTTATACTCACCGACATATTTATGACCGATGGGGTAGGTACTTCTTCCCTGTCCGTGTTTTTTACTACTCTTGAATTCACCAATATATATATCTCCATTGGCAGTCGTATATTTTCCTTGTCCGTTTAACAGTCCGTTACGCCATTCACCTTCAAGCATATCGCCTCTATGAGGGGTAGATATTTCAGCTTTATACTGTCCCCAGCAATTGTTCCATTTTTCAGTTCTTCCACCAACTCCAATATCTTTTGCTTTTGAATAATCAGATTTTGGGCATGGGGGTAACTTATTAGGATTATTCAATAAAGCATAATCACTAACAGTATTGTTTTGTTTTGGAAGATTTACTTTAGCTTCACGGATGAAGTTATTGTTTTCCCAGATACCTTCTTCTATACGACCATTGGCATAATAATTAATACCTAAACCGTTACGTTTGTGGTCCTTGAATTCACCGACATACGTTTGACCATTGGCAAAGGTGAACATTCCCTGACCATTCGACTTATCGTCTTTGAAGTCACCGACATACTTGTCACCGTTGGGAAAGGTGTAAGTTCCCTGTCCGTTAAACTTATCGTCTTTGAACTCCCCGACATACTTGCTACCGTTGGCATAGGTGAACGTTCCCTTACCGTTCATCTTGCCGTCCTTGTATTCACCAACATACTTGTCACCTCTCGTAGAGGTATAAGTTCCCTGACCACTGGGATTTCCATTTAACCACTCGCCCTCAAGAACGTCACCTTTGAGGGAGGTTTCTAATTCAATTTTAATACGTCCCCAGCAGTTATTCCATTTAGTAACTCGTTCCTTATCAGTCTTCTTTGAATAATCAGGTTTCGGACAAGGAGGAAGCTTATTTGGATTACTCTGCTGAGCGTGTGCAAAAGAACTGAACATAACGCAAAGTACAAATAGGGATGATGATAAATATGTCATTTTAGTTTTTCAAAACAAGTGATTCGAATCTATAGATTTAATTTGATTCTAATACGTTTGAATTGAGTAGATAAATACTTTATGGATTACAGATGTAATGATTCTTTCATATCTATATCTGCATAAGCACGGAACAAATCAGTTTAATGCTTCACCATGAAATTAAACTACTCTAATAAGGATCCATTCAATACTGACATTCAAACAGTTTCTAGCTAGTCAATATCGCCAATCTTCTTCTAACACTTTTCTAGTTATTCGATCCAAATATTCCAATCAAAAGCTATCCAATAAACCGAACAAATAGTTAACTCCTTGATTGGTTTTTCTATTTTTCTTAATCTGATTTATCTATAAATATTTGACTATTTTCAAGAATCTTTATTCTTTCACCTGACCTGAATTGTAGTTCAATGATTTCACTAGTTTTGGTTTTCAAGTTCTGTCCGAAGCAGGCATAGCCTTGTTGTTTTATCTTATTGTCTATCGCGTCTTTCAATTGATAAACGGCTATACCTTTATCTTTCGTGCATGTCTCTTCAGACATGGCAGGAGCTATGGCGTTAGGTTTATTGCTGATACCTGTGCCGCCCATGCCACCACCTGTATCGGTTTGAGCAATTACAGTAGAAGATAAAAGGATAAGAAAAACAGAGATACCTGAATGCTTTATTTTTTTCATGATTAGTTGTTAATCTTTAATTTTTTCATGATGGAAATAAGTTCCAAAGTTCATACGCTGATCTCCTTTGTATTGAGGATCATTACTTAATGCTAGTGCTTCTTTGTTTATTGCAACCAGCGCTTCCATAGCGTGTTTTTCAGCGAAGGTTGAAAGTTTATCTATAGCCTCAGCATTTAAGCCATGATAGTGAACACAACGATCTAACTGTTTGTTGTCTAGATTACTTAAATTTTGTACAGCGGTAGCTAGGTGATCATGGATATTCAAGCTCAAATAATGGAGTGTTTCTTCTTGATCTTGTTTTAGAGCGAGTTTTTCAGGATGGAGTTGAAGGTCATCATTCTCATTTACTGTTACCAATCCTCGATTGATTAATTCTTCTAGTACCACTCTAGGGCGAACGTCGGTATTAATAGATTTGACCAAGTCTTCAAAGTCGAATCCATCAGGGGTTAGTTTTTTCCTTGGTAGCGGATTTGATCCGTTTTTAGATTGAAGTTGCTTTTCTCCAGCCCACCGTGCGACTACTTGTGAAGCTAAGCTAGGTTCGTAGATGCTTACGTCATTAACTTTCATCCCCCGAACCCGTTTAACTTCTCTTCGATGAATTCCAGTCACGATACTGATACGACTATCACTTATTGTTTCCGTACTTTTGAGTTTTAATTGTTGCTCCGCTTCTTTAACCATTACAAATTTAATAATGTCCGTAAGCGATCCATAGCTAATACTGCGGGCAATAACAAGCCTCACCAGTGGAAAGAGTAGGTATTCGATGGCTTTGAGTACTTTGCTGGACAAGATTTATTCCTGAAAGACTGTTTTTATCGGGGTAGATGATCAATTACATTGACGTGTGAAAATTTACCACATAGTATAGATTCTATAAAGAAATGTTTAGTTATTTAATAAGTAATTTTTTATTTAATGGAAGTCTCTAGTCGATGACACGAATGAGTCTGAATACGATCAATCGCCTCTCATGGAGTGCGGGACTACTTTCAATGTTCTTAATTGGGCAGGCATCAGCTGAGATTAGCCGAGCTAAGGCTGAGTATATCTATGGTGAAGAAACTGCTGCAGCAGAGGCATGTAAGCTCGCCATCGGTAAAGCGAAGACGAAAGCCCTAGCCAATGTTTTAGGTGAATCAGTATCTGCGGAAGAGCTGCTCTCTTGTAGGGGTTCGACTGGAAAAATTTCGGACTATGGTTGCGATTTAAATCAAGTTACTTGGTCACAGATTGATGGGGATATAAAGAAAACACTGAGTGAAAACGTTATTATTGAAAAGCGTGAAGCTGCTTCTGCCTGTGTCGCTGAAGTTGAAATCGAGGTAGTAATACCTAAGGATAAGCCTGATCCCAACTTTCAACTGCGAGCGGACTTTAAACAAACTGTATTTCGTGTAGGAGACGATTTTAATTTAGACATTGAGCTGTCACAGGCTGGTTACTTTGCTGTGTTTAACTGGCTCCCTCACGACAGTAACTCTGTATTTAGGATCATTCCAGCAATTGAAGATCCAAGTCAATCCAATATACACCTGAGCCCAGAAAAAACTAAAAGCCTAAAAGCTGCTTTTT
>JAUKPS010144764.1:0-15210 GCA_032273165.1 Chlorellidium tetrabotrys | reverse complement strand
TTCCAACCCTTTGCCGGCCTGTTGTCTTCAAAGCTGATGTCACCATTGAATGTGAAAGTCTGGTCTTATATCTCACTTAGCAAAGAAAATGTTTAAAAACAGCGCTCTCTGGAGATGTCTTTTACTTTTTAGAAAATATAGCTACTACTGTTGTGCCCCATCTTTATTATAGATCGATCACTCAAGCTCTTACCTCACAAAGAACAGACATTTGAAGAGGAAGATCCTCAACCTTCACAAAATCTTCCTCATCTGATTTTACAACAGGCGTTACTGACGTTGCAAATACAACGACAATTTT
This sequence comes from Chlorellidium tetrabotrys, assembly GCA_032273165.1. NCBI lineage: Eukaryota > Xanthophyceae > Mischococcales > Botryochloridaceae > Chlorellidium > Chlorellidium tetrabotrys. Next base: position 14,909 of record JAUKPS010144764.1, on the reverse strand, counting down.
AACAGCAACGAATTTAACCACGACTACTTATTACAGAGCAGTAGTAACGAGTGGAGCATGTTCATCAGCCAACTCTGCAAGTGCAACGATTACTATTAATTCGAGCATAAGTGCAAATACATTAACACCAGCAGTAGTAGACAGTTTCTACATTTCCGGAAATCCTGCAAACATTGTAGGTTCAACACCAACTGGAGGAACAGGAACGTATACTTACCAATGGCAAAAATCAATTACAAGTGCAACGATAGGATTCACAAACATTACGGGAGCAGTATCGAAAGATTATGACCCAAGTACACTTGATACAACCACATGGTTCAGAAGAAAAGTATATTCAGGATTGTGCGATTCATCAATCAGTACAGCACAAAAAATAAAAGTACAAGTACGTTACTTACCGCCGGTAGCAACGAATGATGTGTTAACAATAGCAGAAGATGCATCAGCAACTTCAGGCAATGTGTCAACCAATGATACAGATCCCGAAGGAGATTTATTAGCATTCACAAAGCTAACGGATGTAAAACACGGAACATTAAACTTAAATGCTAACGGTAGTTATACATACACTCCAGCATTGAATTATAATGGTTATGATACTTTAGTATACAAAGTGTGCGACAATGCGGTTGTCGTTGGATGTGATACTGCAACATTGATTATTACGATTACATCGGTAAACGACAAACCTATTGCATTAGATGATTCTAAATCAATAAACGAAGATCAACCTACAACAGGAACAGTAGCACCAAATGATAGCGATGTTGATGCTGGTACTGTTTTAACTTATTCATCTATCACTACACCAAACCATGGTTCATTAACATTGAATTCTGACGGAAGTTATAATTATATACCTTCATTAAATTATAATGGAAATGATACCTTGATTTATAAAGTATGTGATAATGGTACACCAACATTATGTGATACTGCAATTTTAATTATTTCTATTGCCCCAGTAAATGATCCGCCAGTAGCAAGCAATGACACTTTAAGAAAATCAACTCCTGAGGATACCCCTATAGTTATTTGTATACCAGGAATAGATGTAGATCATAACTCAATTGATGTATCGGAAGTATCTAGTTTAACCTTAGGTACAAGCTCAAGTGTAGCAGGAACAGATTCATGTTTTACTTATACACCTAGTCCGAATGCGAATGGATTAGATACAGTGCGTGTGATTATTTCTGACGGACAGGGAGGATTTGATACCGTTCAAGTTATTATTGACATTACCCCAATAAACGATCCTCCAATTGCATCGAATGACACCATTCGAATCACAACATTAGAAGATACACAAGTTGTTATTTGTGTACCAGGTTTTGATGTTGATCACGATCCAATTGTTATCTCGGCAATCGATGACTTAACACTTGGAACAAGTTCAACAGTTGCAGGTATAGATTCTTGCTTTACTTATATCCCTCATCCAAATGAAAATGGAAATGATACAGTAAGAGTAATTATTTCAGATGGACACGGTGGATATGATACTATACAAATTATCATTACGATTACCCCTGTAAATGATAAGCCTGTAGCTTTAGATGATGTGAATACAATTAACGAAGGTGGACAAGCGAGTGGAACAGTAGCGACAAATGATACAGATATTGAAAATGGAATATTGAGTTTCAGTATAATAAATCCAACTCAACATGGAATAATTGTATTTAATGTTGATGGTTCATATCAATATACACCAAATCAATATTATAATGGGAAGGATACACTAATGTATCAGGTATGTGATAGTGGAACACCGACATTATGTGATACTGCAATATTAGTTATTACTATTAATCCTGTAAATAATAACCCAGTTGCAATAGATGATATTAACACAACAGATGAAGATCAGGAAGTTGCAGGAACTGTAGCGACTAACGATAGTGATGTCGATGGGGATCAATTAACATTTACAGGACTTAGTGGAACTAAGTATGGAACTATAGTATTCAATACTGATGGAAGCTATGTTTATACTCCTAATGATAACTATCATGGAAATGATACATTAACTTATATCGTATGTGATAATGGAACACCATCGTTATGTGACACTGCTATCTTAGTGTTTACGGTGAATTCAATTAATGATGCGCCAATAGCATTAAATGATTTAACAAGTACTGCTATAAATACTACTTCTACAGTTAATGCTAAATTAAATGATAGCGACATTGATGGTGATATTTTAAATTATACATTCTCAAATCCAAGTCACGGATCTATTCTAGACTTAGGAAATGGAAGTATTGAATATAAGCCGACACATAATTTTGTTGGAACGGATAGTTTAATGTATATCGTATGTGACAATGGAGTTCCTTCACTTTGTGATACTGCATATATTTATATCGATGTGATAGGCAATCCGAATACAGCACCATTTGCAGTAAATGATACAGTTACTATTCCGGAAAACTATACACTGAATAATACAGTTGCAAGTAATGATACCGATCCAGAAAATAATCCACTCGTATTTGAAAAGTTAACTAGTCCAGCACATGGTACATTAACATTTAATACTGATGGTACATATACTTACTTGCCAGATGCAGATTATGTAGGTGTAGATAGCTTCACTTATACTGCAAATGATAATGGAGTACCTGTGTTGAAAGATACTGCTACATGTGTGATTACATTAATTAACATGCCTAAACCTTCAATAGGTGTTGCATTAACCGTTGATCCACCTGAATCTACTACTCCTGAAACGTATAACTTAACGTATACAATCGCAGTAAAAAATTATGGTGATATCGATTTGAAAAATGTAAGAGTAAAAGAAGATTTAGCAAAAGTGTTTACTGAACCAGCTACTTATTCAGTACAAGAAATTATAGTTGGAGAAGGTTTTGTTAAAAACTCAAACTTTAATGGCTTAAGTAATCTTGACTTACTAGACTCATCGAACAGTTATTTAGCTGTTGGTGAAACCAGAACAATAAAATTAAAAGTTAGTGTTACTCCAAATTTGCCGATAGTAACATATGTAAATGAAGTTACAGCATTTGGAAGTATGATTTATGGCGACTCAACTGTTTCTGATGCTTCAGTAGCAGGTTTAGATCCAGATCCAAATGGAGATGGAAATCCTAATGAAACTTCAACAACAGAATTGTCATTAACATTATTTGTTCCTACAGGTTTCTCACCTGATGGTGATGGTGTAAATGATGGATTCGTCATTAAGGGAATTGAAAATTATCCACAAAACACCTTGTCAATTTTCAATCGTTGGGGTAATAAAGTATTTGAGCAATCTCCTTATGATAATAATTGGGCAGGTGGTACAAAAAATGCGAGTGGTTTAGTGTTGAGTAATGGAACACTTCCAAATGGAACCTACTTCTATGTTTTAGATTTTGGTGTTCCATCAGTAAAACCAGTAACAGGATATATAGTAATTAAGAGATAAAAAATATAGAAATGCAAATAATTAAAAAAGTTGGTTTAGCTACTATAATGTTGCTTTGCTTGTTAAATACTAAACAAGCAATGTCGCAAAGCGAACCTATGTTTAGTCAATACACATTCAATGAAATATTCATCAATCCAGCTTACGCTGGATCTCATGAAGCTTTGTCATTGTCTTCTGTTTACAGAAAGCAATGGGTGAATATTGAGGGTGCGCCGACTACTAAAACATTTACCGCACATTCATCATTGTTTAAAAGTAAAGTTGGATTAGGACTAACAGCCTATCAAGATCAGATTGGGGTTTCTTCTCAAACTGGTTATTTCTTGAACTATGCTTTCCGAATTAAACTAAACAAGGGAACGCTTTCGCTAGGAATGTTAGGTGGCTTTAGTGGTTACCAAGAACGTTTAACAGATATCAAAACTAATGATGCTGGTGATACTAAATTCTCATCAAATACGCCAATGGTTTTTGCACCTAACTTTGGCTTCGGAACATATTATTATACGAAAAGATTTTACTTCGGAGTTTCAGTGCCTAGAATGATATCCAATAAATTAATAGTAAATCAATATGGAGTAGTAGAGCGTGTAGATGGTTCATTAAATACAGAAGCATTACATTATTTTATAGCTACTGGTTTCATATTTGATGTTAATCCATTGGTAAAAATACGACCATCAATGATGATAAAAGCAGTAAAAAATGCTCCAATAGAATATGATGCAAACATATCAGCTTTATTATTAAATAGTGTATGGCTAGGAGGGGGATATCGTTCAGGTGATTCGTGGAATTTACTTACTGCTATTCAAGTAAACAATCAATTACGTATTGGTTATTCGTATGATTATACCATTACAAAATTGAAAGATTTTGCAGGAGGTTCACATGAGTTCTCTATGAATTATGTTTTAAAATACAGTGCTAAAAAAATCACTTCACCACGTTATTTCTAATTTATTGTAATGAAAAAAATTATATCAATATTATTTTTTGTTTTTTTTACTTCAACAACGTTTGCTCAAATTCTATTAGGCTTTGCTGAAAACAAGTACAAGAATTTAAATTATACAGATGCGATTCCTGTCTATAAATATTATTTAAAAAAGAAAGACAGTACCAATACTGAGGTTATTCGAAAACTTGCAAATTGTTATCGCTTAACGAATCAATCAGAATTAGCAGAACCCTTATATGGTAAATTAACTAAGAATAATCCAGAGTGGAGCGACATTGTGAATTATGCCGAAATGTTAATGATGAATAAGAAATATGATGTTGTCTATAGATATATTAACAGTGCAGAAATTGCTTCTAAGAATGAACCACGTTTGTTAAAGATTGCAAATTCAATACAACATATTAATGACTTAGCTACTTCTGATACAGGTAATATTCGAATTGCATTATTGCCATTTAATTCAAAAGAATCCGACTTTTCTCCAGCATTTTTTGGAGATGGAATTATTTTTTCTAGTACAAGGTTGTCTGCTGATTTTGTTCAACGCAATCATACATGGACCGATAAAAATTTTACGAATCTTTTTATAAGTAAGGCTAGCGAGAATTACACAACCGTACACAAGTTTGCAAAAAAGTTAAAGTATAAATATAATTACGGGCCAGCAACCTATAATGAGAGATATAGAGTGCTTTACTATACTTTGAACAACCCTAAGAAAAAATCTAAGACAGGTTTCAAAAATCTAAGAATTTTATCGGCAACATATAATGTGGAAAAGAACAAGTGGGTGAAGACAAATTTGTTTCCATTTAATTCTTCTGACTTTGCCTGTACGCATCCATCAATCAATCCTGAAGGGTCGAAGTTGTATTTTAGTTCAGATATGCCGGGTGGGTACGGAGGTATGGATATTTATGTTTGTACTTGGATGGATTCACTTTGGTCTAGACCAATTAATTTAGGTCCAAAAGTGAATACAAATGGTGAAGAGTTATTCCCATTTGTTGATCGTGATTCTTTATTGTTTTTTGCAACAGATGGAAGAGGTGGTTTAGGAGGATTAGATATTTTTTCAATTAATTTAAAAGATACTTCATCCATTCCTGAAAATTTAGGGTCGCCTATAAATTCATATGCAGATGATTTTAGCTTGATTAAATATCCTAATGCAGATAAAGGTTTTTTTAGTTCATCAAGAGGAAATTCTGGCATTGATGATGATATATATTCTTATGTTAGACTGAGAGCAAAAGGGAAAACTGTTAATGTTTTTGTTGTTGACAATAATACTGGTAGAGTTATAGATTCATCTAATCTTATCGTAAATTCTGAAGTATATAAAAGCTCACTAAATTATTTTTTAGCTGAAGGCAAAGTTTTCAATCTCTCTGTGACATCAGGTAAATTATTCAGCTTTACCGCTTCAGCAAAAGGATACCAAACTAATACTACTCAAGCATTGATGAATAGTGTTGATTCTATTTATGTGGTTAAATTAATTAAAGAAAAAGTTGGGTGTATTGTACAAGGTACTATAATAGACAAAAGTACTGGAGTGAAATTGGATAGTGCTTTAGTCATCATTACGAATACGATGAACAATTCTGAAGTATATAAAACATTTACTGATATTACTGGATTTTATCGTTTTACAGGATTAACAGGCGGAACAAATTATAAAGTAGTAGTAACACGTAAAGGTTATTTTTCTAAAGAACAAGTGTTAAGTACTTTAGGGAATACATGTGTTACAACCAAAGAAAGAGAGTATGATTATTTAAAGGATTTTGCCTTAGAGCCTATTATTATTGGTAAAGCGATTAAGATTGAAAATATCTATTTCGATTTAAATAAATATAATATTAGAGCCGATGCAGCTTTCGAATTAAATAAAATCGTGAAATTATTAAATGATAATCCTGATATTATTATTGAATTGAGTTCCCATACAGATGCTCGAGGTTCTGATGCATCCAACATGTTGTTATCTGAAAATAGAGCAAAATCATCTGCTGCCTATATCATTTCTAAAGGCATTGCTGCTAATAGAATTACAGGTAAGGGATATGGTGAAAGTAAACTTGTAAATTCATGTGGGAACACTGTTAAATGTTCGGAGAAAGAGCATCAGCAAAATAGACGTACAGAATTTCAAGTTATTGGATTCTTAAGCGAATAGTCTCTATTAATTATTTATAAAAAAATTGTTTCAAAGCCTCCAATTTGTGGGGCTTTTTTGATTTTAATGCCATTCAGGTGTTTTGTTTTTTAAATTTCTAATTTAGAATGATTCTACGAATCTCTTAATTTTCCATTTCTCGGCTATTTGTATCCCCTTTTGGGAATTTATTGGTCTTTCATTGAACTGGATTTTCACTAAATATTCCTCTAATTGATTGTATTATAGAATATTATATTCATTTCGTTTCTACTTATTAATTATGGAGGAATATTTGAGTCGTGGTTTATTATTAGTTTAAGTATTGCAATTAGTGTCAATCTAACACTTGGGTTACTATTTTAAGTAATACTTTGACTATTTTAGCCAGATTTAATAAGCAATAAGACGAAATAGCAAATATCCATTATTTCATTTTTGGGAATAATAGATTAAATCAATAAGAATATATTATACTTAAAAGAGACCGTAATGCAATTAATTAAGTTTTCTAAACGCCTCATCTCATTCACATTACTTATACTAACGCTTTTTTCTGCGACAAAAGTATTTGCTGATGTTCAAACCTTTAAAAAGGGCTCTATCATTATTGATATGGGTGCTGTTACGCCATCAGTGGCTAACTCTTTAAAGCCTTACGGTTTGATTTATGACTTGTTAAAAAACTATCAAACTCCTGTTAGTTGTGTTATCAATCCAACGAAAGTAAAAGATGGTATCGATTTTACTCATAACGGTAAAAACTTCCGAGGAGGTCCTTTTATTATTCCAGAAGGGTTTAGAACGTCTGCAGTAAATAAAGTCATTAATACTTGGAAGAGTCAAGGTGTTTTAATCGACTCCTTGGTTAGCGATTTAGCTTTAGAGGTTTCTTATACCATGAAGTTTGCACCAAAATGGGTAATGGACGCTACAAACGGTCGTGTAGCAGTTGCTTATTTAACATATGCCGGTATTCCTTCATCATCTTATATTTTTAAAGGTCCATCAGCATTAAACAGTTGCGATGATATTTATGTAATGCCACACGCAGCACCACAATGGATCTCACACAATAATTTATACTTCTGGAATAAAACTAATAAAGGTGCGATTTGGGCAGGTTGTAATGCCGTGTCTATTATGGAAGGTTTATTTAAGGATACGGTGATCAATGGAACACCACAACGTCTTCAAATGAACTTTTTATCTTCAACAGGTTTAGTAAATTATGCGAACCATAGTGCAGTTACAATACCTTTAACACAACACAATCCATCAGCACCAATGGCACAATACATTGGTACTTCAGATGCAGCACAAACTGGTGGAGCTGAAAGTATCTATATGCCTTCTCTTGGTAGTACATGGAATGCAGGGGTAACTTTTATTACCAAAGCACCCAACCAAACGGATATCCCAAGCAAGTCAGCAGGACCAGCATCAAACAATTTATATGGTAGAGGTTTTGATGACCCTACACGCGGTTATGTATGTTACCAAGGTTCTCATAGTTATTCGCCAAGTAAATCAGGAGCACCAAGTACAGCACAAATTGCAGCACAACGTATGTTTTTCAACTTCTCGTTTTTTGCCATTAAGGATAAATTAGCAGGAGCTTTAACAGCAACGTTAACTAACATTCCTACCATTATGTATTCGGGTACAACCTATACTGGGTTGACAGTTACAGCGGGTGGTTCGAATGCTGCCGCTTCATATTTGTGGACTTCAAACGTACCAGGAACATTTAGTAATCCAACAGGAACGACAACTTCATTTACACCAAATGTAAATGCAAATACTGATGCGATTATTACTTGTTTGATTACCGATGCTTGTGGAAGAACAACTTTTGATACCAAAGGTGATATTGTTGTAAAACCAGCAGGAGCAGCCTTTACTGCGAATGCGATTGCTCAAAGTATCGATGCAAGTTGTGGTGTGCCAACAATTACCTTCGATGTGTTTGATAGTAATTACGACCCAACAGCAGGTGCAAGAACACTTACTAACGTAACTGGTTTTTCTCACGGATCTGTATCCTTCACTTCGGCGGGTTCGGTAGTTTATACCGCAACTGCAAATTATTCTGGTAGTGATAATGGTACATATACCATTTCAAATGGAGCGTTGTCTGCCTCAAATTCTATTAACATTACAGTAGGTTCGGTTGCATTAGCGCCGGTAGCAACTACAGATGCTGTAACTGTATTAGAAGATAGTGTGACGACAATAAACGTACTCACGAACGATAAAAATAATTTCTCCGCCAGTACTTATAATAAATTATACATCCGAGATATTATTACGAAACCTACTAAAGGTTATGTAAACATTAATGCTAACGGAACACTAAGTTATGTCACCACAAAAGATTTAGCTTCAGGTACAACCGATCAATTCACGTATTTAATTGTGAATGATTTAGGGTATACGGCTATTGGTACGGTAAATGTAACTTTAGTATTAGAAAACTGTACGGCTGGTCAATATAAGCGTGGAGTGGATGTTGCTGGAGCAACTGTAAACACAGATTATTTCCCAACATCTGATAATTACATTGATAAAAATAGCACGAGTACAAATAATGGTACTGCAACTTCACTACAAATAAATTGTAGATCAACAAGAGCTAGAAAATCATTATTGAAATTCGACTTGAGTTCAATTCCAACAAGTACAACAATTACAAGTGCTTCGTTAACGCTAACCACTTCTTCATCTTATACATATTCGTCAACCGATACAACTTTCCCTGTCTTAATATATAGAGCAAATCAAGCATGGACAGAAACAGGTTCAACATGGAATAATTATAAGTCAGGGACTACATGGCCTGGATCAGCAGGAGCAAATACTTCGGGTACCGATTATCTTACGACAAACTCTTCAAGAATTGTTAATACTACGAATAAAGCAACAGGATCAACCGTATCAGGTACAGTAACTGCGATGGTTCAAACATGGATAACTACACCTGCTACAAATTTAGGGATGTTGTTAGCTCCAAGTTTCCAAAATTCAAATAATAGCAATACGTATTCATTTTATAGTAAAGACTATACAACGAATACTGCATTAAGACCTAAATTGACTATTACAACAACAACTGCACCTATAAGCGCATCTTGTTTTACAATTCCAACAACGTATAAACCTATCGCTTATCCAGATACTGCAAGTGTTAAATCAAATGCGACTAAAACCATCAATGTTCGCTCGAACGATGCGAACTATTATGGCAATACGAACAACTTAACTTCAGTAACGGTGCCAGCACATGGTACTGCTTCTATTGTTTCCGGAAATGTTTTATACACCCCGAACGGAAGTTATGCCGGAGTGGATACGTTTACGTATACTATCACCGATGCCACAAACTCACAAACAAAAACAGCAACAGTACGTGTCACTGTAAATAGAGTTGCACCAACGATTGTGGCCGATAATACAAGCACCAATTCTAATACTGCAAAAACGATTAGTGTTGGATTAAATGATACCGATCCTCAAGGGCAAATTTCTGCACCAACGATTACCGTTAATCCAAAATTTGGATCAGCAGTAGTTAACGGAAGTGCCATTCTGTATACACCGAGTGCAGGATTTACAGGTAAAGATACTTTGATCTACTCACGTTCAAGTGTATCGGCGAATGTGTGTGATGCTATATTAAGTGATACTGCATTAGTAGCCATAACCGTTGTAAATCAAAATCCAATTGCTACTGCAGATACGATTAATACTTCGCTATGTTTACCAAAACTTGTTGATTTATTAGCAAACGATTCAGATCCGGAAGGAACATTGTTAACAGCAGTAATTGTTACAAATCCAAGTCACGGTACTTTAAGAAAAGTATCCAATGGTAAATATTATTATACACCAAATTCAAATTATAGTGGAGCTGATCAATTTACTTATAAAGTAAAAGACGGTTCGGCAGATTCATTGCAAAGTAATACTGCAACGGTAAGTATTAACGTATTCCCAATCGCATCTGCAAATACATCGCCTATCGCATTAAATGATACTGACTTGACTTACATCAATCAGAATTTTGATATTAACGTTTTAGCTAACGACTCTGATCCAGAAAATGATAGTATTGGAATAAGTATTTCTGCACCAGGTTTAAGAGCACCATCACATGGTGTGATTACGTTATTAGCTAACAAACAAATTAATTACAACCCAACATCGTATTACTCTGGTGTTGACTCTTTCGAGTATAGAATTTCAGATTTTCATCCTTCGTGTTCAGGAAGTGCTAGTTTAAATGCAACGGCTAAAGTTTACGTAACAGTAAGTGCAGTTCCAATCAGCTTGTCTGGTACCATTTGGTCCGATTTAGATAATTCAGCAAACGGAACATTTACTAATATTCAAACGAATAGTGAAACAGGTACCAATGCTTTTGCAACTTTAAAAGTGTACTTAGTCGACAGTACAAATTATATTATTGATCAAACATCTGTTGACTTTAATGGTAACTATACTTTAGTAAACGTTCCTCAAAATATTAATAAATTAAAGTTGAGAGTAAACAGTGGATCGTTTAATAACGGGGCAACACTTTCAGCAAATGCATTGCCTGCAACCTATTCGAGTACAACTCCATTGTTTAAACAGTTTAACTCTGTTTTATCGGATATTACTGGGCAAGATTTTGGGGTAAACCAATTGCCATCAGCAGACGATTATACTTTCGCGGAACAAGTAAATCCGGGAACAAGTATGAGCGTTGACTCAACTAAAATAAATGGAACAGATGGAGAGTCGGGAGCATTAGCAAATATTAAATATTTAACTTTCCCTACGGGAGTTTCTGTATTTAAAGTTGGAGCAACTTCATACACAAGTGGTACATGGCCAGGTGGAGGTTTAACAGTTCCTTTATTTACTTCGATTAGAATAACTCCAGATGCAGGTTTAGTTACACCAGTCATTTTATTTAAAGTTATTGATAATGGTGGTGCGACTTCATTAGACACTGGTAGAATTTCTATCCCATTATACTTACCATTAACGGCAGGAACAATTGCTGGTGGTGGCGGCGCAATTTGTGGGAGTGGTATACCATCTGCCTTTACTTCGTCAGTAGCTGCAGCAAACGGAAGAGCAACTATACAATACCAATGGCAAGTATCGACAACGAGTACAAGTGCAGGATTTGCTGATATTACAAATGCAACCTCAGCTACTTTTACTCCAGCGAATGCCATCACACAAACTTCATATTTTAGAAGAAGAGCCTCGACAACTGTTGATGCTGCAATTTATAGTAACGTAATTACCATCACAGTAAATGCATTGCCATCTGCACCGACGAGTCCTGTAAATGGTTCTCGTACGGGTTCTGGAACAGTGAGTCTTTCAGCTACAGCAGTATCAGGAAGCACAATAGATTGGTATGCTTTCCCAACTGGGGGTTCAGTGTTATCAGGAGGTACAGGTGTGACTACTTTTACAACTCCTACAATTAGTGCTACGACAACATTTTATGCAGAATCAAGAAACTCTTCAACAAATTGCGTTTCGGCAACAAGAACAGCTGTTGTTGCAACAGTTACAGGAACATTAAATGGTGGTACTATTAGTGCATCTCAAACTTTGTGCGGTACAAATGTACCAGATACGATGATATCCGTAACAGGTGTTACAGGTGGAAATACACCTTATACCTATCAATGGCAATCTTCTACTTCTTCAACCTTTGCTTCGGGAGTTGTTGATTTAATAGACGACGGTGCAACAGTCGATGGTGTTGCTAATGATGTAGCATTATATGTTCCGTCAGATTCGGTAATGGTTACTACTTATTATAGAAGAAAAATCACCGATAATTCGGGTTCCCCTTTAGTTGGTTATAGTAACACCATTACAATTACAGTCAATGCTAAGCCAGCCAACATTTCAACGGTAGTTGGAGCAGCGCGAACAGGAACAGGAACGGTAACACTTTCTGCAACACCAGTGGCAAGTTCAACGATTGATTGGTATGATGCTTTAACCGGTGGTAACTTGTTATTAAGTGGATCGAATACTTATACCACACCAAGTATTGTAGGAACAACAACTTACTATGCACAATCTAGAAATACAACGACAGGTTGTTATTCAACAGATCGCACACCAGTGGTTGCAACGGTTAACGCACCATTAGATGCGGGTGTTGTAGCAGGTACAGCATCACTTTGTGGATCTGGTACACCAACAGCATTTACATCAAGCGTAGCAGCCTCGAATGGTACTGGAAGTATTTCTTACCAATGGCAATCATCAACAACATCATCAAGCACAGGATTTACAAATATTGCAAGTGCAACGAGTGCAACATACGCACCAGGTTCACTTTCAACCACAACTTATTTTAGAAGAGCAGCAACTACATCAAACGATGCAGCAGTTTATAGCAATGTGATTACCATTACGGTTAATCCATTGCCAACGGTATTAATCTCTCCATCGAGTGTATCAATCATTACAGGTAATAGCACTACACTTACCGCGAGTGGAGCGAATACTTATTTATGGAATACTACAGCAACTACGGCATCAATAACAGTAAGTCCTGTAACGACTACCACTTATTCAGTAGCAGGTACAGACGATAATGGATGTCAGTCATCAACAAGTGTAACGGTAACCGTATTGCCATTACCAAGCGTTGGCGGAACAGCAGCAGCAGTAGCTTCGAACATTTGTGCAGGAAGCACAGGAACAATAAATTTAACTGGTCAAACTGGAACGATTGTTTGGCAGACCTCACCGAATGCAACCACGTGGACAGACACTACAGTTACGACAAGTACATTAACGACAAATACCTTAGCAGCAGGTTATCGTTTTTATAGAGCGAAAGTAACGAATGCTACAGCAGCACCAGCGTTCTCTAATGCAGTGGGTATCTTCGTAGATCCAGCAACAGTAGGAGGAACAGTAACAGGTGGTACAAGTGTTTGTACAGGGACAAACTCAACGACATTAACCTTAACAGGAAGTACAGGGGCAGTAACAAAATGGCAATCATCTGCTACTGCAGATTTTGCTAGCCCGAGTGACATTGTAAGTACAGCTTATACTTTAACAGTAACAAATTTATCAACCGCTACCTATTATAGAGCAGTTGTAAAAAGTGGTCAGTGTGCTAGTGCAAATAGTGCGGCTGCACAAATCACTATTGATCCAGTATCAGTCGGAGGAACTATAGCTGGAAGTGCAACGGTTTGTACAGGAACAAATTCAACGACCTTAACATTATCTGGTCATACAGGATCGATTACAAAATGGCAATCGGCAACGGCATCAGATTTTTCTGGAACAGTAACGGATATTGCAAATACGACTACAAGTTTAACTGCAACGAATTTAACAACGACTACTTATTATAGAGCCGTAGTGAAAAGTGGAGCATGTTCAATTGCGAATAGTGCGACGGGTACAGTAACTGTATCACCAGCATCAGTTGGAGGAACAATTGCAGGAAGTGCAACGGTTTGTACAGGAACAAATTCTACTACGTTAACTTTATCTGGACATACAGGATCAATTACCAAATGGCAATCGGCAACCGCATCAGATTTTTCAGGTACTGTAACGGATATTGCAAATACGACAACAAGTTTAACGGCTACTAATTTAACCACGACTACTTATTACAGAGCAGTCTTAACAAGTGGTGTTTGTGCATCAGCTAATTCATCAACTGCAACCGTAACGGTTTCACCAACCTCAGTTGGAGGAACAGTAGCAGGCGGTGCAACAGTATGTACAGGAACAAACTCAACAACATTAACATTATCGGGACACACAGGATCGATTACCAAATGGCAAAGATCAACATCGTCTGATTTTAGCACAGGTGTAACAGATGTTGCCAATACTACAACAACATTAACTGCAACAAACTTAACCACGACTACTTATTATAGAGCAGTCGTAACTAGTGGAGCATGTTCATCTGCAAACTCAGCAACTGCAACGGTTACCGTATCGCCAACATCAGTAGGTGGAACAGTATCGGGTGGAGCAACTGTTTGTACAGGAACAAACTCAACAACTTTAACATTATCTGGTCACACGGGATCGATAACAAAATGGCAATCGGCAACCGCATCAGATTTTTCTGGAACAGTAACTGATATTGCCAATACTACAACAACATTAACGGCAACTAACTTAACTACGACTACTTATTACAGAGCAGTAGTGACGAGTGGTGTATGTTCATCTGCAAATTCTGCAACAGCAACAGTAACGGTATCACCAACCTCAGTAGGTGGAACAGTTTCGGGAGGAGCAACAGTATGTACAGGAACAAACAGTACTAC
>JAUKPS010144653.1:0-15230 GCA_032273165.1 Chlorellidium tetrabotrys | reverse complement strand
CACCAGTCTTGAAAACTGGCGAGGATGAAAGTCCTCCGTGAGTTCGAATCTCACCTCTTCCGCCAAGTCAATAGGTAATACAAGGGTTTGTAGAGATACAACACCCTCGTTACCAAAATTGTTACCAAGAACCCCCTGTTTTGGTAACAACCTAAGTCCTGTCAATTTAATGCGAGCCAGCCCATATCCTACAATCGTATGATATGTAAATCAGACCATAAGCTGGACAATTAATCCCCATGTTTAAGTGGCCTAAAAATGTCTCCGCGATAAAGCCTGGCACATCTATATGAGCTCATTTTTTTGGGGTTTTAGCTTTCTTATTGGCGGAATAGCTCTGGCTATCTTCTCTATTGCTATTCCTCTTTATAGCCGGTCCCCTAAGAATCAACCTAGTACCATTTGGATCATCGGCCTATCTTTTGCGATGACCACACTCGGCCTTGCCATATTTTTCTTGGCTCAGGGCTCTTACATGCAATCTATGCCCCCATTCTTTAAATCAAACGCATTGATATTAGGGCCACTGTTTTATACCAGCCAATACCTTCAGCCATTGTTTTTGAGATCTACACGTAAGCATTTATCTAGTTACCAATTGGCGCTCCTCGTGCTGCCATTAATGTGTCAGTTTGCAATAGCTGGATTTTTTGCGTTTTATCCTCATGCCTTTTTAGAATATGCTTCAAGCAATTTTGGATCGATATTTAGTTTGCATATGGCATTTGGATTTTTTGTGATCATAGTTTGGCTTGGTTATGAGACAACACAAAAGCTTAAAGTAGAAAGTAGTCATTTACTCAGAATTATTCAGGTGATTTCAATCATTCTGGTTCTGCATACTGTTGTGTGGTTTATATTTTTAATGGTTGACTATCAAAATAAATGGGCGATTTCAAGCAGTTTTGGTGGATTGATGACCCTGGAGTTGAACAATAGAATTATTCGAATGGGGGCTTTTTGTATTTTTGAGCTACTGATATCTATCTATTGGTTCCAAACTTATTCCTCAAGCGCAATCCAAGAGCGTGAGCAACACGAAGATATGCGAAGACTCATGCTAGAAAAAGATAAGTTAATTCAAAATTTAGCTAATAGTAGTACCTTGATTGAAACTGGGGCATTATCGGCCGGCCTGGCCCATGAGTTAAATCAATTTTTGGCCCGTATTGAAATCAATGGCGATTTGGCTTTACGTCGAATTCGTCAATCAGATTCTAAAGATCATGATTTAGAGCCTTCAATACAAAATATACTTCAAGCAAATCATGCTGCCGCACAATTAATTTCAAGCCTCAAGAAGCTATTCATCAGTGGCAAAGATGAATCTTCATTGGTTGATGGAGACGTTTTAGTGCGGGATACCGTTTCCCTTTACGAAAAGAGGCTTCTTAAATCGCAAATTAGTCTTGAGTTGAATTTACAGGTAACTAAAAAAGTTGTCTTATGGGATTCATTATTTCGGCAGCTTGTTTCTAATTTAATCTCTAATTCAATCGATGCTATTGAAGAAATCACAAAAGAAAATAAAAGGATAGCAATTAGTACAAGAATGGATAATGCCGGTAACTATGAGATTACTTTTTCAGATAATGGCCCCGGAATCAGCCCCATGCAAATAGAGCGGAGCTTCGATTTATTCGTGAGCACTAAAAAGTCTGGGCATGGCATAGGCTTATGGCTTTGCCGTTATATCGTTGAGCGACATCATGGCTCCATTAGTTGTATTAATTTACCAGATGGTAATGGAGTGGCTTTTACAGTTTCCCTGCCGGTTAATGGCTTTAATTTATGAGGCTAATCAGATTTTTTGATGAAATAAATGACTATCATGCACGTTAAATACCTTTATAAAACATATGGATCTAGATAAAAAATACGTTTTTTTGCTCGAAGATGATGATTGCTTGCGTTCAGATCTTGAGGCCGCCCTCCAATTAACCGATTATGTTGTTCATTCCTACTCAAGACCTGATCAGTTCTTGCTTGAGTTGGAAAATATCAAAGCTCTAGCCCCAGGGGTATTGGTAACTGATATGCGTATGCCCAAGATTTCTGGTGTGGATTTACAGGCGCAAATACGAGCTAATGGTAATAAGCTGCCGATTATCTTTATTAGTGGTGAGAGTACTGATGAACAAATCGTTCGCGCCTTCAGAGGCGGGGCATTTGATTTTCTATTAAAGCCATTTAGCGTTGAAGTTTTTCTGAATACTATAAATAGAGCTCTTGAGTATGACACTTCAGAAACTCAGAAAAGAGATGATCAAAATGCTGCATCTGAAATTCTGAAGATCTTGACACCGCGTGAGCGTCAGGTTTTTGATCTTCTGGCCAAGGGCTATAGCAATGGTGAGCTGGTAGAGGCTTTAGGGATAGCAATGCCTACAGTTAAGCAATACAAATTTGAAGTTATGCAAAAGTTAAGGCTTCGCTCTGCCTCAGAATTGATCACTTTAAATGAATCTTTAATGAAGAGCTGAATTAAACCTTAGCTCATTATTTGGCTCGACTATCTTCAGGAGTCAATCAATCCTACTTTTGTAGGAGCTACTTTTGTAGGATTTAAAAAATTAGACGTTATTGAGATGATCTTACATATTAGTCTACTTCTCAGTGTGTAATGAACCGCATTTATCGTTTAATTTGGAGCAAAGCACTCAAGTGCATTGTTGCGGTATCAGAAACTACCAAGGGTAGAGGGAAAGACAACACTACATCTCAAGCAGTAGGTGGTGCGCCATCGATTGCTCAAGAGATCCATTCTCCAAAGCAAGCACAAGCACCACCATTCTCACACAAACTCATTAGTTTAAGAAATGCTATTCCTGTCATTGCAATGTCAACAGGATTATTGGCAACGTATTCGGGGGCGTTTGGAACTACCTACACTGTTAATAGTGGGTCATCAAGCTATACAGTTTCAGGTGATCTTTCTTTGCTCACGGTTACAAATACTGGGACGATTTCCACAATTGCCGCTGACCATACTGCCATTAATACCGGCGGATATTCAATTGGAACTCTATCTAACAGCGGGAATATTTCTGTATCTGTTTCAATCAGTGGCTATGAAACTATTGGCGCATACGGAATATACAACTCAGGCTCAATAGGGTCGTTAACTAACTCTAGCAATATTCGAAGTTCATTTAGCTCAGACTATGCTCCTGTTGCAACAGGCATCTATAACAGCGGTACGATTGGCGCTATAAGCAATTCTATTGGTGGAAATATTTTTGCTATTACCACTGCAGCCACTAGTGCCTCGGGAAAAGGACTGTATAACTCGGGCTTAATAAGCTCCATAGTCAATTCGGGAACTATTTCGGGCTCTAGCAATGCTATTTTGAACGAGGGAACGATTGGTTCCATCCTCAATACTATCGGTGGCTCTATTTCTGGAGGTGCTTCCGGCGTAGCAATCAATATCTATAAAAATGGTGTGATTACTGATTTAACTAATGAAGGTAGCATTTCCGGTCAAATTGGAGTTAATTTAAATGCCTCACGCTACTCTCCGTTAGCCTCAGGAGGCTCTATTGGAGCACTAACTAATGGTGGAATAATAAGTGCTTCGGATACCGCTCTACGAGTGCTGGGAACTATTAGCAGTATTTCTAATAATGGCCAAATCAGCTCTAGTAATGGTGTGGCAATTCGTGTTTTTAATGATGGATATGAGAATACCAAAGCTTATATAGGCTTGTTGACAAACTCCGGAACAGTTTCCGGGGCAAGCTCTGGGGTTAATAATGAAAGTTCAATAGGAACTATTCAAAATAATTCTGGCGCCACTATTTCTAGTGTGGTGAACTCGGGAACTATTAACTCAATTAGCAATAGCGGTTCCATACCCTCTATCACCAATAGAGGTGTAATCACTAATTATTCAGGTGTACTACCCACCAACTACAGCATTCTTATCAATGGAGATAGTGCAGGTCAGTTCGGTCGAATTGATTTTGGTGCTGCAACTGGAAGCATGACTTTTAGCGTAAGCAGTACTACTAGCTTGGCTGCCACTAGCTATAGCAACGTTCTATCAGGTTTAAATATATCTAATTTAGCTAGCACTATTGGAGTTGTATCAAAAACATCTATAGGTACAACTTCTAATTACGGTTGGACCCTCTCGGATACAGTCACGGCGAATCATTGGGATCTAGCACTCGCCCTGAATAGTGTATCTATCAGCGGTAATCGTTCTGGTTATTCGAATTCCGGAACCATATCAGGAGCTGCAACCGGCTTTAAAAATATAGGCTCACTGGGCTCATTGGGTAATACCGGAACCATTTCAGGAACCTCATATGGTGTTCTGAACGCAGGCACCGTTGGCTCAATTGCCAGCTCGGGCTCAATTTCATCTTTACTCAACTCGGGCACCATTGGTAAATCTATTAATAGCAGCATTATTTCCAATAGTGCTGGGGCAAATATAGATTCCTTCATTAATAATGGCTTAATTTATCAAAGATCCTCTGTCGCGGGAGGGAAGGTTGTTGCAAACTCCGGAACTATCGGAAGCCTTATCAATAGTAGCTCTATTTCCGGTTCTGGATATGGAACTCTAGCAACAGCTATCTATAACCAAGGACTTATTACCTCCTTAAACAATACGATTGGTGGTGGAATTGACGGCGCAACAGCAGGCATATTCAACTCCGCCACAATTCAAACGCTTAGTAACTATGGCTATATTAGCGGCGCTGATAAACCAGGCGGGGGTGGAATCGTCAATACCATTGGCGGATTTATTGGGCTCTTAGACAATTATGCAAGTGGTTACATCGGAGACAATGGTAATGCCATCTCTAACCAAGGCAGTATCGGGACACTGACAAACTTGGGGACCATCACCGGACGATCTTCAGGAAATGCCATATTAAATCAAGGCAGTATCGAGACGCTGACAAACTCAGGAACAATTAGTGGCGGAGATTCCGGTGTTGGGCATGGAATCTCTAATTCAAGCTCCATTACTACCTTGACTAATAGCGGCAGGATTGACGCTCAAACTGCAATTTATAACTCAGGCACTATTAGCACCCTATCAAACTCTGGGTCCATTTTGGGCGGTATTTCTGGAAATGGTTTTGGTGTAATTAGCGCCAGCAAGATACTGAGCTTTACCAATAGCGGTGTTATCACCGTAACGGGCACCGGAATTTACAACTCAGGAACTATTGCCTCCATAGGCACTTTATCGAACGCAGGAACAATTTCTGCCACTCTAGATGCTATAAATAATAGCGGCACGATTAGTACGATCACTATTATCGGAAGTGCTGGAAGTATTTATGGTGGTCAAACGGGTATCTATAACTCAGGCACCATCTCAGCGATCAACAATTCAGGAACCATTGCCGGCGGAGCTTATGGTTTGTATAACTCTGGCAGTATTGGGTCCATGATCAACAATTCAGGAACCATTGCCGGCGGAACTTATGGTTTGTATAACTCTGGCAGTATTGGGGCCATTATTAGCGGTGGTTCGATTTCTAGCTTTATAAATCAGGGTGTTATCGGCTCAATGCAAGGTAGCAAAATAACAAACTTCATTAATGCTGGATTAATTACTCGTTTTTTTTCTGTAGGTGGCGGCTCTATTGGCAGCTTTACAAATACTGCAACTATTAATGGTGTCTCTGGGAGCGGTATTAGTAATGGACTCGGCTTTTCGTATTCAACCATTGGAACAATTAATAACGCAGGCACTATTACCGGCACCAATGCTGTTGTTAATTCTAAAGTCGGCACAATTACTAAGTTAAGTAACACTGGTTTAATTGCTGGAGCTGGGACTACCAGCGGTGTGAATAACCTGGGTACTCTGAATACTATTGATAATAGTGGAGTCATCTCAGGTGATGGTAATGGCACTATAGGTGGTGGCATCTATAACGCTGTTACCATTGTCTCTGGGACGATTTCTACTGGCACGATTACAAGCATAGTTAATTCAAACCAGATTATTTCTTCATATGCAGCTATTAGAAATGAAGGTACCATCTTCTCCATCACTAATAGTGGCACGATCTCTGGTGGTACAGCAGGCATTAATAATAGTGGCAGCATCACTACCATCAGTAACACAGGATCGATTAGTAGCATTGCCAATACTGGCACTATCAGTGCCATCACCAACAGTGGCTCGATTACCACTTATTCAGGCATGCTGCCCACCAATTACAGCATCCTGATTAATAGCACTACTAGCTTTGGCAAGATCGGCTTTGGCTCTCCTACTGGCACCATGACGTTTGGAGTTGCTAGTGGTTCTTCTGTATCTGCATATACCTATGTTGGAGTGTTAAGCGGCTTAAGCTCTAGCAGTTCTTTCACAGGTGGCACTACGAGCGGCACCATTAGCGGTGGCTTATATACATGGTCCCTAGTGCAAGAGAGTGGTAGCCCCACAATTTGGGACTTAATTATTGCTGCCGCTAGCACTGGCTACACGTTCAGCGGTAATACTACTAGTTACACAAATAGTAGTTCTATTGGCAATGTGTATAACGCCGGCTATACCGTTGATACCATTAGCAACACTGGCACCATCTCCGGTTCAGCAACTGGTGTATATAACTCCGGCTCCATTGGTACTCTAGCGAACTCTGGAACAATCTCAGGCACTTCCTATGGTGTTCTGAACACCAGCGCAGGCTCGATTGGGACTTTAAGTAATACTGTTACTGGCAGTATCTATGGTGGTGCTACTGGTATTAAAATCGCTGGCACGATCAGCTTGTTGTCTAACAGCGGCACGATCAATGGTGCTACAGCTGGCATTAATAACCTAGGTACTATCAGTACACTTGCTAATGCCACTTCCAGTGCCACGATCTCTAAGTTGGATAACTCTGGAACCATTGGTTCGATTGGTAACTCAGGAATGATTGTGGCTATGAGTAATAGTAGTTCTATACCGACTATTACCAACAGTGGCAGCATCATGTCATACACCGGCACGCTGCCCACCAATTACAGCCTCTTGGTCAATAGCACCAGTATCTACGGCAAGATGGGCTTTGGGTCCATTACTGGTAGCGATACATTGATCT
The DNA here is from genome assembly GCA_032273165.1 of Chlorellidium tetrabotrys. Classification (NCBI taxonomy): domain Eukaryota; class Xanthophyceae; order Mischococcales; family Botryochloridaceae; genus Chlorellidium; species Chlorellidium tetrabotrys. The sequence continues at coordinate 8,163 of JAUKPS010144653.1, read as the reverse complement.
TTGGTATTAATAGTAGTTCTACTATTACTCCTTATACCTATGACAAAGTCTTCACTGGTTTATCTTCTGCCTACCTGAACCCCAGTTATTTAACCGGGAGCTATGGTGGCTATACCTGGACTTTGACCCCTGAGACAGGAACAGTCACTAACTGGGATTTGGTAGTTGCTAATGGAACTACCGAAACCGTTGCTGGTGGCAGTGATGTTTCTTCAGGTAGCCTTGCTAATAGTACTATTACCTCAGTGGCTTTAAGTGGCGGCACCATTACCGGAACTGTTTCTGTAAGTACGATCACTCAAGCCATTGCCGTGAGCTCTACCGGCAGTACCGTTGATCAAAACAATGCTTACACAACTATCACTGGTGTGGTGAGTGGTTCTAGTAGGCTGACCATTACTAATCCAACTGGTACGATTGGTGCAGTAGCAGTGACTGCTGATAATAGCTCCTTCTCAGGCGGCTTCCAAGTCGATGCTGGCGCTAAGTTACAAGTAAGTAGCAGCAATGCATTGGGCACTGGTTCAATTAATTTGATTGGTACTGATACCGTCTCAGCAACACTGGCCACCACAGCGGACATGACGATTGCTAACCCCATCTCGGTGTCTTACGATCCAACCTTTGATGTGGCTTCTGGCACGACCTTAACGGTATCTTCTGTAATTGCCGATGGCGTCGCATCTGGCGATGTCGTGGTGACCGGTGGTGGCGCCTTAAAGCTAACCAATGCCAATACCTATACTGGCAATACCACCATTACCTCAGGATCTGCCTTAAACCTATCGGGCGCTGGCGCTCTGTCTACAAGTGCCCCGACTAGTCAAGTCTACAACTACGGCACTTTTGACATTACGAACAGCAGCTATAACACCTACAGTAACCCAGTTGTTGTGAGTAACTATACCCAGGGCTCTACTGGTACCTTGAAGATGAATATTGCCGCTACCCAGGCAGACTCCCAAAAATTGCAAGTCAATGGCTCAGCTGTTATTGGCGGCAGTTTATATTTGAATGCCGGCACAGGTACTTATGTTGGCGGCACCAAATACACTATCGTGAGTGCTGCAGGCGGCCTGTCAGGTAGCTTTAGCAATTTAAGTGGTAATTTATCGACTGTTACGCCTCTGGCCACCAAGTTTAGCTATGACGCCTATAGCGCCTACTTAAGTGTTCTAGCCTTTAGTACCGCTAATACCCAGCAGTCATTAGTCAATACCGCTAACAGCTTACAAGGCACCTACGCACTGCAAAACAGCGTCTTAGTCAACAGCTTCTCTTATGACTGTAATGACTTTGGCCCGAATGGAGTATGTATCTCAGTAGGGGGACGTAATACCAGCTCCTCTTCAGGCAACGGTAGTGGTAGCGCCTTACTGATTGCCTCTTACCGCGCGACTGATCAAGTGCGACTCGGTGCTTATTTTGATCAAAACCTCTCCGCCAGCAATCCAGGTGGTACTGTCCAGTTAGCCAATAACACCCCGCTAGTAGGACTCTTTGGTGCTTGGGCTCAGAAGAGGGATGGCACGGGTCCAGAGATTAAGATTGCTGCGGCTTACGGTCAAAAGAACACCACCATTACCCGTCAGGTCGTGAGCAATACTGAGCCAGGTAGCGGTAACTCCACCCTATACAGTAGTGGCGCTCAATTAACGGGTAAGTATGGCTTTGCAGTAACGGATAACAGCAATGTGGCCCCGTATGTGGGCATCCGTTATGCCCAAAACAATATGAGTGGCTATACCGAAGGCACATCAAGCTCAGTACAGTCACCTTTGACTTATCAGAACCTCAATACCAGTGCTACCACAGCCATTGCTGGTATTGGCGCATCTCATAAGATCACCCCAAAGACCATGGTCTTTGGTAGCGTGGGCATGGAGCAAGATCTCACCACGAACTACAGTAATTACATCGCAACGGGGATCAATGGTTTAACTCCGGTGACATTTAACTCTAGCCCTGTCAATACCAGAGCCACTGCCAGCCTAGGCGCTTCTCATCAGCTCGAGAAAAACCAATGGCTGAGCATCAATGGCTCCTATAGACAAGCCCCTTATCAATCCATGAACTCCACTAGTGTGATGGTCTATTACACGATAGGGATGTAAGGGAGTTAAGAGGAATTGGTTAATAGTGAAATCTGATTTTTCAGATGAAGCTTGAAACGAGACCACCAATCTAGGCAGCTAGTCTGTAGATCCAAAATAGTTTTTGGATCTGTTTGATAGATATGGTGCATACGAGCAATAAACTCAGGTAGTTCATTCCACGAATGCAGCATTGGAAAGGGTGGCAAACCCATTGCTCCCAATGCTGCCCTAGAGTTAATAAAGGGGTGATGCAATGTAATTGGAATGCATCCCAATTCCAGTGCGTCATAAAGCCTGATGGTTTCTGCGTTTCGTCCGGCTGGACAAGGAATAAAAATACTATCTTCTGTAATGGCTGCATATAAAGAAGTATTTAATCCTTGGTTAAAGCCTTCGCTGGCATACACCGCTAGTTGCGCAATATCATTTGCAATCTCGAAAAATATTTCCCGTTCATTATTAAAAGTGTTGGACGGTTTTGAATTGCCTATAAAGCTAGCTAAAGAGGAGCGGGAATTGGCTAATCGAATAGTCTTAGGATTTCTAGGGCCAACCCCAGTCTTAAAGCCGATAGGAGCCCAATTAATATTTTTGGAATCTTCGCTCATTAAATTGGCAAAGTAATAATTTCGAATGACTTCATCGCAGAACGCATAAGCTGATTTATCGCTTATGCCTAATTCATCACCCATGTGAAACAAGATAACACGACACCCCTGGCGTTTTAAGTCTTGAATGAAATTGATATCAATAGACGCGCTCGTATGGGCATATTCAATCTCTAAATAAATGACTGTAGTGTTGTGAAACCTACTGGCATCTAGCCCAATGGATATGGGGGTTCCATTAAATAATTCATTTTGGATAAACCAGACCTCAAGAGCATTATTTAAAAGAACATCCCTAGCAACAATAGCCAACTTATTATCAAGATCGGTCTTGAGAGCAGAAGAGGCATTCATTTCGCGGATGAGATGCCTTACAGCACTTTGGCTAATATTTTTTTTACCGAGCTCTCAAGGGATTCTTCGGTAGTCTGAACGATGATTTCAGGTTCGGTTGGCACTTCATAAGGAGCGCTGATGCCTGTGAAATTGGCCAGTTGTCCAGCCCTTGCCTTAGCGTATAGCCCTTTGACATCTCGACCCTCGCAAACTGCTAGCGGCGTATCCATAAATATTTCGATAAATTCATCATCTTTAAAGAGAGCCCGTGCAGACTCTCGATCACGCAGATAGGGAGATATGAAGGCCACAATCACAATCAAACCGGCATCAACCATGAGCTTCGCGACTTCAGAGATTCTGCGAATATTTTCTTCGCGATCAGACTCTGAAAAGCCTAAGTCTTTATTCAGGTGTTGGCGAATATTGTCACCATCCAATAGGTAAGTGTGCTTACCCAACTGATGCAAGGTTTGCTCTAGTTGATTAGCAAGAGTCGATTTACCAGAACCGGATAGACCAGTGAGCCATAGGCACTTGGCATTTTGCTGCTTAATACTAGCCCGTTGATTCTGATCAATTGCCAGAATTTGGGTTCGTAGATCACTCGGTTTAGGATTTATCATGATTCGCTATTTTGCTCGATTCAATTACGGAAAGTAAATCGTTTCGGATAGTTTGGATCACTGCATCCCAATTACCAATCTGCGGCTGTCGATAGAGTCGATGCTGTGGATACCAGGGTGTATCACTACGATTGATTAACCAGCGCCAGTCAGGCACAAAAGGCAATAGAACCCAAGCAGGACAACCAATAGCCCCAGCTAAATGTACTGGAGAAGAGTCCACAGAAACTAAAGCATCCACTAAAGACAAAATCGCAGCCGTATCTTCAAAGTCTTGGATCTCAGCATCTAAATTAAGGAAGGGGCAATCCTCTGGCAGGCTCTTGGCTTGCTCAGTCGCGGGCCCTTTCTGAATGGAGATAAAGGAGGCGCCTGTATTAAATAACGAAGTGTAGGCATTGAGATGCATAGAGCGATTGACATCATTAAAGTGGGTTGGACGTCCTGCCCAGCACAATGCCACCCACGGCTTTGGTAAATCCTTCAAGCGCGCTGCCCACTTTTCTACTCGAGCAGGATCTGGCTTGAGATAGGGCAGAGCCCCTGGAAGGTCACTTAATTGAAGCTTAAATGCGTGCGGCAAACTCATGAGCTCGCAATGCATATCAAAGCGCGGAGGAAGATTTCCTTTAACTACAAACTGATCGACGACATCTGCAAAGCTTCGCATAATGAGAGAAGCGCTCTCAGGATTAATCTCAAAAATGATTCTGGCTTGACTACGTTCTTTAGCCAATCTTAATAGACGTACAAACTGAAAAGTGTCACCAAAGCCTTGTTCATCATGGATGAAAAGGGTTTGGCCTGGTATGGGATTGCCATTCCAGCGCGGCATTTGTACTTTGCGTTCAATGACTTTGGTATGTTGCAGGCTATATCGGTAACGGTATTCTTGCCAACCTCTTTCAAACTCACCGAGCAATAAAAGAGTTTCTGATAAATCAAAGCGTGTAGCTAAATCCGCAGGAGAGTGATTCACCAGCATCTCTTGAATGACGCGTGTTTCACCAATCTTGCCTTGTGGACGAATTGCTCTCACCAATAAACGCCAGAGCGGAATGGGGCCAGTGCCGGAAGCAAGGTGAGGGCGCAAGGCTGCTTCTGCACCAGCAAGATCACCTCGATTAATTTGCTCCTGTACTTGAGCGATAAATTGGTCTATTGCCAGTGTGTTCATGCGCGACAGCTAAACCCTTTAGGCCTTAGGCTTACTTGCTTTTTTAGCAGGTGCGCGTACTGTTTTCTTGGTGGCAGGCTTACTTTCTGCTTTAGGCTCGGCTTTAGATTCAGAATCTTCCTGGATGCCTAATGCTTTTAGTAAGGGTTGTAGTTGCGCAGCGTGCTTGCGCCAACGACCGCTAGAGCTTTTGTAGACTGGCTGACGAACCTGATTGGTACTGGCTGTTTTGACAGTGCGCTTGGTCTTGTAAAAATCAAGACAAGCAGGATCCCATGGCAATCCCAAGAAATCCAATAAACGACGCGCTTGAGCTTCGATGTCTTCAACAACGGATTCATACTGGACATCAATAAAGTGACTTGCTGGAATAACTTTGCGCCAATGGTCTGTTAAAGATTCATATTCAAGATGGAACTGACCTAACTCAGTAAGGTCATAGGCAAAAAGCTGCTCATCACCAAAGATTTTGCTGTAGAGCGAGAGGCAGGTATCTACGGGATTGCGTTGGCAGTGAATGATGCGCGCATGCGGCAACATCATATGAATCAAACCAACATGCAAAAAGTTGGCAGGCATCTTATCCACTACAAAGGCGCGACCTTGGGATAGTGGTGCAATCTTCTGAAGATACTCAGCACCCAGGCCAGCTGCGCGGCCGCTGTCTAAGGGCGGATTGATATTCGGGTAGCTGCCTAAGGCATCAGCTATTCGTTGAACATATTTAAGCTCTCCAGCACCATGAACTGCTGGGTGAGAAGCCAAGATTTGCTCTATTAATGAGGTGCCAGAGCGTGGCATACCGATAATGAAAATTGGGGCATCTAGTGGTGCCCGTGAGGCTTGTGACAAACCTTGTTCAATATAGTCTTTAGTAAAGACAGCCTTAATTTGATCTAACCACTGGGCAGTTGTTTTGACGTTGAAGCTAAAAGTTGCTCGCTTCATTTGATTACCCAGATTGAGATGGGCAAAGGCTTTTTCGGATTCACCAATATCTAAGTAGGCTTTGCCTAAGGCAAAGTGCATGAGTAATTTATCGTTATCCGTTGGAAATTCAATAGCGTTTAGAACTTCTTCCATCTTGGCGATGGCAGGGTCCCCTGGCTTAAAGGTCGTCAAATCAGAACGGTTAAACCAAATGTTCGCAGAAGTGGGGTAAGTAGCCAGCGCTTGATCAAAGATGCGATTGGCTTCTTCGGTTTCACCATCGTGCATATGTAAAAGCGCTAAATTGGTGATCGCTTTTTCATTAATTAAGCCAGGCAAGTTTGCAGCAACTTTAAAGGCTTCAATCGCTTGCTTAGAATTTCCCATCGCCTGCAAAATAAAGCCACGCGCATTGACTGCCTCTGCATGCTGTGGAGCTTGCGCAACAGCGATATTGATACAAGAGAGAGCTTCTTCATGTTGATCAAGATGCATTAAAGAAAGTGCTTTGGCAGACAAGCCATTGACGTGATTTGGAGCAAATCCTAAAAGCGAATTTAGCCAATGCAAGGCTTCTGCATGGCGGTTCCGAGAGGTTTCAATAGCAGCAATATTGAGGTAGGCATCAGCCAGGTGAGGGTTTAGTTCTATGGCTTTGCGGCTATAGGCAATGGCCTCATCATGTTGAGACATTTGCCCTAAAAGATTGGCGAGATTGCTATACGGATCTGGATATTGAGGGTCTAGTTCAAGTGCTTTAAGCCAATGGGTTTTAGCAAGACCAAACTTGCCCAGGTGCTTAAAAGTGTTAGCAAGATTATTGTGCGCACGCGGATTTTTAGGCTCTAGGCTTAACAGTTTTTCCAAGCACAGGCGAGCTTCATCTAGCTTGCCAATCTCTTGCAAAATAATTCCTAAATTATTCCATACTGCTGGCAGAGTATTGTCAGCTTGCAATGCGCGTCTGCCATATTCTTCTGCTTCCAGTAGATTGCCTTTTTGACGCAGCATCTCCGCTAAGTTGCTTAAGTAAATCGCTGGAGCACGAGGCGCATCTGAAGCTTTACGAAGATAACCTATCGCTAAGTCATGATGATTAAAGGCATGCGCCATCAAGCCCATGAGATGCAGTGCATCTGCTTGCCCAGGCCAAATCGATAAGATGCGTTGGCAAATCACTTCAGCTTGTTCTGCTTGGCCAGCATTCCAATGGGCATTTGCCTGAACGAGTGCCTCTTGAATCGAGATTGGGTTTTCTTGGGTTGTACCGTTCGGATTTGCTGCAGATGGGGCAGGGTTGTTCATGTTCAGTACTTTATCGTCAATGGCTTGCTATTCAATGCGTAAGATCCTCATAATGCCCTATTTTGGGGCAAATATTCTAGTCAGAACCTTAAACTGGCAAAAATCCCATTGTATTATGTAATTCAAGGGGATAGCACCGTTTTAACCCACTAAAAATGACTCCCGACCCTGCATTCTGACCCCATTTCTATATAGTTGGATAAGTTCATGAACGTCTTTTGTAAAAACCTCTTAATACTGTGTGTAATCCTGATGACCTCTAATATCGCCTCTGCCCAATCCGCTGGATCTGTACTGGTTACTGTCAATGGCAGCAAGATCACTAATGCCCAATTAAATGACTGGGTTGCCAGTGCTGTAGCTGATGGCAATCAAGATACTCCGCAACTACGCCAAAATATTCTCAATGATTTGGTGATGCGTGAAGCGATTAATCAAGACGTTAAAAAGACGGGTTTGCTGAGCAAAGGTAATAACGCATTTAAGGTAAAGCTTGCAGAGCAAAATGCGATAGTGGAGTTATGGTTTGCACAATACTTCAAGACGCATCCTGTGACTGAGGCCGACGTTAAAGCGGAATATGAAAAGCAAGTTGCACTCAGTAAAGATCCAAAAAATTCAAAAGAGTATCAAGTCTCACAAATCGTCGTAGCGACTGAAGCAGAAGCGCTATCGTTGATGAAGCAAATTAAAGACCCATCATCATTTGCAATTTTGGCAAAAGAAAAGTCTCTAGATAAATCGACTTCAGAAAGAGGGGGTTTAGTAGGCTGGGCCCTTCCTAGTCAATTGGCTGCTCCAATGAATGAGATAGTGCCGACCTTAAGCAAAGGCAAAATTGCGCCTAAGCCTATTCAGACGAATGTGGGTTGGTACATTATTCAATTAGATGATGTAAAGCCTGTTGTTATTCCACCATTTGACCAAGTCAAAGAAAATATCGCTAGAGCCTTGCTGCAACAAAAGCGCCAAGAAGCTATTGGTCAGCTCATGAATACTGCAAAGATTGTTAAGGGTAGCTAAATAGCAAAGCAATCAGACACCCAAGCAAATAAACCATAAGCTTTTTTATCCGAGATCTTAAC